>VDFB02281492.1:691471082-691497572 GCA_007258455.2 Sequoia sempervirens
TCCTTAGAAGAAGATTAAGCAGAAACATTAAACTCTCACTTGCTAAGGGATGTTGATATTATTCAACCTCAACTCATCCTTTATCCACCATCACACAAACCTTAAACTAAAAAAAACCCGAATTCATCCCTAGCCACCTAAGAGTAATGTGTCATGACAATTGAGTCATAATATCATTGCTCATACATATAATACTAGAAATAATCTACAACCACAACCACCAACCCCAACATACTTACATTTCCCTAATACTATATTTCCTAGTGCTCCTCATTTTCCTTCGCATAGTGGGAAAGAGTGTGATCTTGTTGAACAACTTAAGCATACTCCTGCAAAGATATCCCTATGGGACCTAATTCAAAATTCACCTAATTATCACACTATGCTTCAAATAGCCTTGCAACAAGTTCCTATCCCTTCTAGTGCACAACCAAATGACATAGCAGCCATGATCCAAGGAATAACTGTTGACATTGTTTTCCACCAAAGTGAACTCCCCCATTTGGAAGTGAAAAAACAAAATGAAGTGTTAATAATAATATCTCAATACAAAAGAAAAGGGATAAAGAGAACCCTTGTGGATAACGGATCCACCCTTAATGTGTGTAGTTTGACCCTTTTGGATAGGCTTGGAATTGATCAATCAAACATTCAATATGATTCTTTATCTATTAAGGGCTTTAACAATGTAGGAAAAAAACTGCTCGGTGTGATCACTTTAGCTATTACATTTGGGAAAGCCACATTGGAAACACTGATCCATGTTATGCCTCACGATATTTCATATAATCTCCTTCTTCGCATACCATGGATTCATGCAATGAATGGAATTCCTTCTACTCTTCATCATAAAATTAAATACATCTAAAATAATAAACTGTACACACTCGAAGCTTACCCCAGGCCAAACAGTTTTTAAAACATTGAGAAAGGAAAGGAAAATCCTTTAGCAACATTGACACCAACTACACAAGTGGAACTCATACAATGGATAGACAAAGAAAAACACATTGAAGAAATCATGAAGCTATTACAAGATGATTGGGGTTCCCTAGATTTTGAACATACATTCATGAGCGAGTACAAGATCATAAACAAAGATTCAAATAAGGGGTAGGAAAAAGCAGTAATGTCAACTACAAAACTCAGAAGACCCTTCGAAAGAATCCACCTCAACTAGTTTAGAAGAAAGAAAAAATTACACAACAAACTTTGACAAAATTAATCATGAACAACCACCAAATCCAAAAGAGATGAAGAAGCTTTATGGAAAAGGTTATGAGCTTATGAAACAACTTGGATATAGTGGACAAGGTATTCATGTCCCCATCAAGCCTAACATGCAAAAAACAACTAATGGTCTTGGTTATTGTCCTTTGATAGAAATAAACAAGCCTTCACTTGGCATCAACACTCTCACACAAGATTCTTCTAAGCCAACTTTAATAATAATGCATCCTAAACTAATAGACACTAGTGATCGTGGTTGTTATCCTTTACATCTTCACTTAATGTCAATGTCATCTTACAAAACACTAATGATTTGTGTTTGTTATATTTTACACCCTTTGTAAAGGAGAGAACAAAATCTCACAATCTAAGAAATCTTGCGTAAGTATGACATCTTTTACTGAGCAAGATATACCTTTGTTGCATAATAAAGGAACATTTTCCATTGATCAAGAGGGTATCTTGTCAAGACTCCTCCAAGACCACTTCATATCCCTTCCCCCAAGAACATGAAATAAATTTACTACAAACATTCATTTTCGCATATCATAGAGTTCATGGTCATGCTACTAATGAATGTAAGAATTTAAACAACAAAATCAACATCTCAAGGAGTGTGGTGCTCTTTCTTGTGTTGAAGTACCTGATTCCTCTAACTAATACTTACTTTCATCCTATTCGCTCACCCTTGTCCTGCACTAAGTGAGGGGGCAAGGGGTTAGATAGCCTTGTCACTGTATGTCACTTGTCATTATCTCTTTTGGCTAGTTGACCTCCTTTCATGAACATATAAGAGCAAGCTTGGGATATGGACAACATTCCTTAGGTTGGATTGCATGTGACATACTAGTACTCATGGCATAGCTTATCGGAAACATATGAATTGGCATAGGTCTTTCCAAGTAAGCTCTCATGTCTTCTTCTACTTTAAAGAAATTTCTCATAGTAATGGTGTTAGCAATTGCTTTAAAGTGGGGACATACATTAACACTCATCATGTTTCACTGTGCAATTTATATTTCTTCTTGTGATGCTTCCTTTTCTTGGTAGTTTCATTTGGCTTGATTCCCTCCGAGAGCGTGATATTTCCTTTCACTTGTCCTCTCTTGGAAACATTAAGTATAATGTTCCCTAAGATGAAACCTTGCATGTGTCCTCTCTTGGAGACGTTAAGCACAATGTTCCCTAATGATACCTTGCATGAACTAAGAAAAATCCCTTTGAACATTCCTTCCACTATTTTTTATTTACAATGTCATGGGTTTTATAACATCACAATTTTTTCTTGCCTCATAGAGCTCGAAGATCATTTTTGTGTGGTGCCTTATCAAAGTTAGTAGAAGGTATAAATATGGCATGGTTGAGTGGGAATCCCATTCCAAGGCATGACTTTCCCCATAACCACCTGTATGTGTGTGTGAGTGCATACCATCCATGAGTGTATTATTTTCACCTTTTACGCCTTCTCACCCGACGAACAACCATGAGTTTCATCACCTTAGAGTGAGTATGCATTTTCAGACAAACAGCCTAGATCAAATCCACATCATTTTGGACAAATGATTGAAACTTGTTCCACCTTTTTTTATGTTTACTTTTTGTTCCTTTCTCCTAGTTATTGTCATTTCATGATTTTGTATCCTGTTTTGTTGCATACCATACACCATTTTGTGTGTCCTCTTGTGCTTATGTTGGTTTCTTAGGATCTTGGATCTTGGTGGCAGCCACCTCCTCTAATATTTTTCATCCTTTTTGTCCACATTGGTATGATTGGACCCCTCTTGAATGTCTACTTTAGTGTGAGTTTGAAGCAAGTTCATCCTCTCACTAAAGTGGGGGCTAAATGTGGACAATGAAAAAGTAACCCTTCTACTTTTTCTGTCTCGTTTGGGCCCTCCTTATGATTTTGACTTAATTTTTCCTTGATTTAATGTTGTAATATGGATAACACATTCACATTAGGTCTTGGTAAGACATTGTAAACTGAATAAAATACATGTCTTGTAAAGGTGTTATAAAGTGTTGTAAATGACTTTCACACAGTTCTAGACTTTTATTATGCATTTAATTCTAATGGGAATATCTTTCACTTAATTTAATGTTGTAAAATGTATTTAATTATATATTTTCACATTAATCTAAAAGGAATGTAAATTAAACTTGGCCTTAATCTAGTGTTGTAATGTGTTTTACACATTCACATTGGATCTTGTGCCTTTCTAGGCTAAGTGGACCTCATTTTAATGTTGTGGAGTGTATTTAACCACACTCTTCCATTGAATTTTTTGTCCCTAGCCCTAATCACCCTTTATATCATCATTAATAGGCCCTTGTGACCCTTATTTTTTGTATCCTGTTTTGTTGCATACCATACACCATTTTGTGTGTCCTCTTGTGCTTATGTTGGTTAAAATCTTCACTCCCTAACACTTTAGCATGGAAAATAGCCCCTATTGTACCCATTCACCATCTTGGGTGAATGAGTCCCATCCAGGTGGGACACATTCGACCAGGATGTCAAATGAGTCCCATTTGGCCTATTTTTAAGGTTTTGAGAAGGAAAAGTGGGTTTTCAATCCAAATTTTTCCTATGTTGATTTTGGGGATCAAATTAATAGTCATGTGAGTGAATTTCCTATATAAACAAGCTTCCAAATCCTCATTTCATCCAAGCAACATAAAACCTACATTTTATCAAGTCAAGCATTCAAGAGTTAAGCATTTCAAGGTCATCAAGGTAGCATTGAAGATCAATTCTAAGGCATTTAATAGCAAGATTCTTCATCAATTGTTGCAGCAATTCAAGATCCATCATCATGGCAAGATCTAGGTGCTTTAAAGGATTGGAGATGATTGAAGAATAATTTAAAAACTTGTTGGGGTCATCTCCCTATTGGAAAGGTCAAAATCTTCACAAAAAGTCACTTACAGTCCCAAAAATTAGTGTTTTGGATCTTGACACATGGAGGTACAGATTGAGTAAACCAAGAGCTATAAATTCCACTTTTGAGTTTCTAGAAAAGTCAAACTTGACTCATTTTCCATTAGTGGTGAATGAGTCTCACTATAGTTTTTTTTCATAGCTTTTTGTAGATTTAGATACCCATTTGCCTAAAACTTGCTCCAGTATAGTTTTCTAGATTTGGGATTGATTCGCCCAGAATGGAAAATGAGTCCCACTAGGTTAGAAATCAACATTTTTAGGAATTCAGAGCTCCATTTCATCTCCAACAAGATTCTAGGTGCACACTTCTAGTTTTATAGCTTTTTGTTTTGTTTCATGGTCATTTCTAGGTCATTTAGAATTAGTTTTCTTATCACACTGTGTTTTACATCATTTCATGTTTTCCAAGTTTAAACTTAGTGGTGAGCCCTTTCTTTTCTCAATCATATCCTAGGATACCTTATTTTTAGATCTCTTCCATTGTTTATTGGGTTTAGATCTCTAGGATACCCTTAAGTGTGGAAATTGTGAAATCGGATCCCTCTCCTTGTATCCATTATGTGGAAAAGGAAGTGAAGCATCCATTTATAGTGTCCACATTCATATTGCATTCAATGGTTTTATCCTAACACAATTGCATAGAATCGCCTTTACATTCTATTGGATCTTAATCTTAGACACACTTAAGATTGATATTGCACACACACTTACATGTTTTAGATCTTTATCTATCATCAAAGGTTTAATTACCAACAAGGGGTTTGACTAAGGCAAAGCCCTATCCACCACCAAGATATCAAAAAAAAATTGTAGGTTATAGGAAGATCAGGATTCAGAAACAAAAATTTCAAGGTGCAAAGGAGAAGACAAGACCTCGAAGTTGCAACCTAGATTTAGAGATTTCTAGAAAGTCATAGTAGGACCCATTCACATTTAAGGGTGGATGAGTCCCTATTAAGGGATGACAAGCAGCAAATTCTAGACATTGCAAGCTTTTGTTTTAAGTTTAGAGTTCCCCGAAAAGGCCTACCATTCACCTTTTGTGGCAAATGATTCACTATTAGCTTCACAAAAAAAATAGATTTCACTAGGTGCACAACATCCTTGCTTTCTTGTTCCTCCAAAAAAGGTGGAGTTTCTTTCTTTTTTGTTTTGAATTCATGCATTTCATGTGTTAGATCTAGGATCAAGGTTTTTTCATTATCCCAATTCTTTCTCCCCAAATTGAGATTCAACTCACCATCGCATCCTTGCATAAAGGAAAGAGTGCAAGATCCCTCAATCTTCATTCAATTCACCTCTTGGGTTGATAGTTGTTTCAAGGTTCTTGGATCTCATCTTTTGAATGAAACACCCCATATAGAAAAAGGTGGATTGGGGACATTCTTCTCATCTCTCTCCCTTTTTATATGTTTCAAATTAAAGAGCTTGAATATCAAGACACATTAATAAGATAGGAATTCTTACTTGACATTTTATAACTTGACATTTTAATTTCATACATGAATGAGTTTATCAAAAATTAAATATCATTACTTTTTTATGACCATTATATGGGTTAGTCTCTTATATTTCATTCTTATCATCATTAAAATAAAATTTTAAAAAATCAGTAAGATATCTTGTATTATTCTTCATGGAACTAATCTACATAAGATGAGATTTGTCTCAAGGTTTTTCTTAGTTATTTTATCTCTCTTTATTTACCTTGTATCAACCTCGAGGATGACCCTCTTAAGGCTTAGTATGTTATATAAAGGTGAAGACTAGGTGAATTCATCACAATATTAACCCTTAAATCCTTCTTTAGCACACCTCAACCTTACCAATTTAGTTGTGCTTGACAGTTCACAATTTTTTTGGGGAGTGCTAACACCTTGGTTGAATTAAATATGCTAATTATGGACATCGAAAATGGATGCCTCGCTTCCTTATCCACATGAAATGGGGATGCAAGGAAAGGGATCCGATTTCACAATGTTCACATTCAAGAATACCTTAGAGATCTCAACCTAATGAAGTATGTGAGAGATCTAACTATAAGATATCCTTGGGGATGAATGGGACAAGAAAGGGGTTCACCACCAAGTGTAAACTTGGAAAATAAAAAATGTTTGAGAACACATTATGATATTGTTCTAAATTATCTACAAATGGAAATGAAACAAACAAAAAGTTGTAAAACTGAATGTCTGCACTTGGAAACTTGTAGAGACTTCGATGGAAACTGGAAATGCTGATAATTTTGAAATTTTGGCCCACTAGAACTCATTCACCAATCTAGGCGAATCAGTCCCAAATCAAGGTTTCTACACAGGAATAGGTTTCTCAAAAAAGGGTATCTGAAAATGCCAAAATCTCAAAATTAACCAAAAATGGGACTCATTTTCCACTTGTGGTGAATGAGTCCAGTTTAGCTTTTTTGGAAATTCAAAGTTCTGATTTGCAGCTCTCAGTCTTCTTTTTTTGTACCTCCAGGTGTCTTGATCTAAAACCCATATTTTCAGGGTTGTAAGGGGCTTTTTGTGAATATTTTGACCTTGCCAATAGGGAGATGACTCTAATAAGTTTGAAACCTATTCTTCAATCACCTCCAGGCCTTCAAAGCACCTAGATCTACAATCACATGAAGAAGGAGAGAGAAAATGTTTATTGTTAGGGAATAGGTGTTTTCCTTGGCCAAACCCCTTTGATGTAATTAAACCAAATGATGAAATAAGATAATGAAGCATGAACATAAGATAATGCAATTAGAACCTTTCCATGATGATGGATCTTGAAGTGCTACACAAATTGTTGAAGAAATATGCCCTTGAATGCCTTAGAAATGATCCCCAAAGTGACATTGAAGAGATTTAAACTTAAACCCAATTTTTCTCACTCAAACCTCAAAAGTTTAAATGGGACTCATTCACCATCTTGGGAGAATGAGTCTCATGAATGGGACCATTCACCCAAAGTGGCTTAATGGGTCCCACAGTGCTATTTTTCTAGTTGGGATGTCGGGGAGTGAAGCATTTTAGTTTTTATGTTGATTTGTCAGGTTTTTCATAAAAATATTCCTTGGGATGCACAATATGGGGTCATCGGGGCCTATTAATGATGATATCAAGGTCATAAATGCAATAGGGCCCAAAATCAATGTGAAAGTGTAAATAAATACACTTTACAACACTAAGTTTGGGAAAAATTGAGTCTATTTAGCTTAGAAGGGCCCTAAACCCAATGTGAATGTGAAAAAAACATTACAACACTAGATTAGGTCCACATGATTTACAAGCCTCATGAATTTAATATGAAAGTGTAAATAAATACATTTTACAATATTAAATTAGGGCAAAATAGGTTTATTTAGCTTTAAAGGGCCCAAGACCTAATGTGGATGTGTAAAACACATCACAACACTAGATTAAGGTGATATTAAGTCCAATTTATCATTAATTATTCTTCAATCAAGCAAGGAAAAGGCATTACTTTTTCGGTGATCACACTAATATAACCATAGTTACCAATATTTATAATTTTTGACTTGTTAATATTTTTAGGGGAAAATGAGAGCTAAGTGTGTGTATGAAAATATGATCAATTTAAATCAATAACAACACAATCAATAAAACATTAAATCAAAGAAACCAAAAGAAAAACAGAAATAAGCAAACTGTCAATGGTAGTTTCTTCGAAGTCGTCTTATTGTCCTCTATCTCCAGCGTTTCGTCTTTGCTCAAGTTGCTCTCAAATCTGGAATGCCAAGCTCAACAAAGTAGGCTACTGAAGAACGAGATTTAAAAATAAATGCATACTATACTAAGAATGCAAGATTTTGAAGGTTGATAATGGAGGAATGTTGGTTGCTCAAATTCTGCAGCATAACAATGTGATAAAGGTTTGAAGGAGAATGGTGGATGAAAGATGGAAGATTCCAGAATGATTTTGACAGAGTGAGGATACCTAAGAATCAACCTCCTAAATGAATTGTGAGAGGTTGTATTTATAGAATTTTCAAAAACTTCTGATTGGCTGATATGATCAATGGTTGTGATAATTCATGACAGATCGAACGGTTGAAGAAAGATGAAATTGAAGAGAAAATAGAAGAAACCTAAAACAGATTTTTCTATTTTACTATGAAAGAGGAAAAAGAAGAGAAGATAAGAAATCATCTTTCTTTAAAAGAATAAAAGAAAGATTTAAAGCTGATAAATAATTAATTAAAAAAATCAATTATTTATTTGTGGAGGACATTCAGCTTTTCTTAATTAAATAAAATATTTAATTAAGCTTTTAAAAGCAGAAGAAAACTTGTGGTGAGAAAAGAGCTTTAATCAGTTTTATTGAAAAAAGCAGAATATCTCATAATTAAATAAAATATTTAATTATGATATGAGAAGATTGCACAATTAGGTTAAAATACCTAATTTTGGATTTAGAAAGAAATCATAAGATATTTTTAATTAAATAAGATTTATTTAATTAAATCACTTTTATGAAATTAATTAAATGAAACATTTAATTAATTAGAAGAAGAAATTAAAAATAGAAGAAAAGGATATTTAAATTTAATTAAATCAAAGATTTAATTTAAATTCAAACAAATGATAATTAACTTAAATAAATGAGATGTTATTTAATTAATTAATTAAGTGGATGTATGAAAATAATTAAATAAAATAAATTTATTTAATTATGGAAGAAGAATAAAATGAATGAACAATATAATTAAATTAATTAAATTTAATCATATGTAGAGGACTTTAGAAACTAATTAAATAATAAATTTTAATTAATTGCGGGGATTCTGGACATGACCATTTTTTATCATATACACTAAGAAATTATTTGATATGGCATATGTCTATATTAGTGTAAGGAAAATCTAATGACAAGAAAAATACTTGAGTTAATAGAACTGAAATTTGATAAGTCTATAGGCCTTTATGATCTAAATTCTTAGTTATAATTAAGTGAAGATTATAAATTCAGTATGGGATATATCCCAATTAATCGTATTGATTGTAGGTAGAAAATAATCATCCTAGTTGTGGTTAGATGATGTTCAAGATTTTAGACCTCTTGAGGTTACAAAGTTGTTTTCCAAACCTCATGCACACTCATTTTGAGGTTGGAAGAATTCCCATCGCACCAAAAATGTCACTCAACCATTGGCACACAAGGTTGATGACTTGGTCATAGAGTTCATTGGTTTGCACACTCCAAGTGTTTAAAGGGCTTACATTTGGGAATCCTATAAACCAATAAAGCTTTGTTCCACCATCCTCCACTCTCCCATTTACTCTCCAAATATAAATCCACCTATTTACCAACACATTTTTTGGTCAACCTCATCTATAATTCACTTACCAAAATATCAATCCACCAATTACTATTTCCAATCCATTCTATTCTACCAATTCTAAAACCATATCACCTATCTATCATTTCATTAACCAACTTTGTGTTCAAAATTTGATCTCTTGACAACAAAAATTATTGAATATGAATCAAAACCAATCCCAACCTACTCATCCATCATTTTTCACTCGTATCCCACTATCATTTTCAATCGTTGAACCTCTAATATCCTAAAGCATTGAAACGCCCCATTTTGAGAAGTGCAATAAAAAAAATAGATCATAATATTTATATATTGTCTTTATTGCATTATGTAGTAATTTCCTCTTTGAGTATGCCTTATTACCCAACATATTTCTTTAGTCATTAAAAGAAACAACCTTGGATTGGTTTTGTTCATTACCTAACAATTCAATCAATTCCTTCCAACAACTCACTAATGAATTTATCAAAATCTTATAAGCTAATATTGGACCTCAAGTCATATTGATTGATTTGGTTCATTATAAGCAAGGAGCCAAGTAGAAGGTTTCTTACTTCCAAGGGTGGCATCAAGACCTCATCTATAAAATATCATATTCCCTTCTAGATGTTTATTTTCAATGGTATTTATTGAAAACCTACAACTACACATCCAGGATAAGATTCTATTGATATGATATACTTCATTCACACATCTATGCATGAATCTTTGTTATTACTAATTGTTAGCAACACAATATTAGTGATATTCCTCATTGGCTCCAATTAATTAATCTAAGGCTACCACTTCTAACTATAAATAATTTAATCAAAATGTTGTGTCAAAAAATGTCATTGTTCACATTTTCACACTTAATTTGAGGATGATTAATGTTAAAATAGACCTAAGGTCACCTTGATATGTTTTACACATCCACATTAGGTCTTGGGCACTTTTTATGCTAAATAAAACTAAGTTTTCCTTGATTTGATATTGTATAGTGTATTCATTTACACCTTCACATTAAATTTAGGGCCCTTGGACCTAATATTTCCTTAATCTAGTTTTGTAATGTGTTGTACACATTCAGATTGGATTTTGGGCCCTTTTAAGCTAAATAGACCTAATGTTTCCTTAATTTAATGTTGTAAAGTGTATTTATTTACACTTTCACATTGAATTTTGGGCCCTCTTGCATTTATGACTTTAATATGATCATTAATAATCCCCTAATACCCTATATTGTGCATTCTAAGGCATGTTTTAACCAAAATCCCAACATAGACATCAAATAAACTTAATTTAATAACACCCCAACACTTTTTCCACCTAAAAAGGCCATGTGGCACCCATACCTACCCAAGTGGGACCCATATGCCAAATGTGGCATACGAGTCTCATTTGACCACTTTTTAGGGTTTTTAGTAGGAAATTTTGGATTTTAAGTTCAAATTTCATGAATGTCGGCCTATGGGATATTAGATGGATTTCATATATAAATAAGATCTCAAATCATTATTTCATTAATAATTTATGATATCAAGTCAAGCAATGAAGAGTTAAGCATTCCAAGACTTTACAAGATCATCAAGGGAGAATTCAAGATCATTTCCAAGGCATTCATGGGTAGATTCTTCATATTTTTTTTGTAACAATTCAAGATCCATCATCATGTCAAGATTATCAATCATCAAGCATGTTTTTGAGCTAATGTTGTGATGTAGCATTGAAGATCCAAGAGCATTGTTCTACACTGATTTCAAGGTCTAGATCTACATCCTCCATGACCACTTCATGTTAATTTGTAGATTTACAAGACATCATTTACACGTCATTCAAGGTATCATTATCCATGTTTCATGTTCCTTGTTTCATGTTTCATGTCCTCATTTCATTATCTCATCATTTGGTTTAATTACCTAAAAGGGTTTTGACATAAGGCAAACCCCTATTCACTAACAATCAACAAGTTTTCTCCTCTTTATATGTGTGATTACATATCTAGGTGTCCTAGAGCATGAAGAACCTTTAAATACTAGGTTTCAAGCTTGAAGGAAGTTGTTGGAGTTGTCTCCTCACTTGCAAGGTCATTGAAGGTCTTCTACAGGTCCAAAACCAGGGTTTCAAATCTAGAAACAAAATGGAGTAGAAAGAGTAGAGATTGGAGGGAAAAATCAAGTCATAACCCTCTAAAAAGGAATGTTGGGACTGATATGCCACCTTGGGCATATGAGTCCAAGTACTGCCAATTTTTAGGGTTTCTGGAGATTGAGAACAAGCACTTTCAGATTTTAGTTTTGGCACAGAAAACCCAGTTTGGGACTAAATCCCCTAGACTGGCGTATGAGTCCCACTCAACATCAAATTTAGTGTTTACAAAATTTCAAGACTTTATTCAAGCTCTTTTAGGTTCCCAGGTGTACACCTCTAATAGCTTGGTTTTTTGTTCTGATTTGGTTGCATTTTTAGGTCATTCATTCAAGTTTCATGCATCACTAGGTTTAAACATTAGATCTTACATTTCATTAGTATTTCCAAGACCTAGCTTGGTAGTGAACCCCTCTTTAGTTCATAATCAGACCCTAGGACACCCTATTGCAAAATCCCTTTCCCTTTTCTATATTGGATTGAGATCTCTAATGTTTTCCTTGAATGAGAGAGAGTGAAAATTGTTATTCTATCTCCCAAGCATAGAAGCAACAAAATTCAACCATTCACAAAAATATAAACCTCGTCAAGATTAATTATCCTTCTACCAAAAATATCCATGCATTTTTTGTAGCTAGAACACCTTTTATAGTTGATCCTATCAATTTAAACAAAAGAATCGATAATTAATTGAATGTTTTAAATCTCTTCATTCCATTATACTATAATTGCTTAAATTAATTGATTGAACTTCCTTCTATTCATCCTATGGAAACTACCAAACCTCTATCTAATTTTGACCTAAAGGTCTTCTATAAATATCATCGAACACCTAGGTATGGTATGGAGTGATGCATGTATCATAAAAACCAAGTGCAAGACCTCATCAACTCTAATGTAATTTAGGTAGCTATTGTGATGTAAAAAGGAAATAAATCTATTTCACCTTCAATTAAAATCTTGTAAATTGATAACAATTTCTTAGATATTTTTCTAATCTTGTAGAGACATATTTTGATACATAACTTGCTTTCATAACCTTTAATCACATGATTAAACCATTAGACATTGTAATTGTCATGATAGTTGGTTTCCATTGGCAAAAAGAAGATAACCACCTTTTGGATATTACCTTCATGCACAATGATGCCTCGATTCATGCACCTGATGGTCCTCTTTACATTATCACTAGAATTAATAAAAAATACACATGAGGTTTACTCATTAATCTAGCATGCTTGGTAAATGTAAGCATGAAAGAGTTCCTCTATGTGCATCATTTGTACCAAGAGAAGGACGAAAAATCTAATGGAACCCCTCAAAAAATTATTGGTTACATTCTATAATTGTGCAAAAGTTGGCTCGGACCCTTGTGTCTAGTTTAGAGTTGTGTTCCTTATAAATGTTTTAGGGTCTTATGAATTAAAACCCTTCAGAATTGGCCTACAAAGCACTAAAAACCCTTGGTCATTTTATTTTTGCACTGACCTCTACTCTTGGTTTTTGGTTGTTTGAGTTACCACTTATGCTATTAAAGTTGTGTATTCATTGGACTCTTGTGTTTAGGTTCATCGGTATACTTGGTCCTTTTAAGCATCAAATTTTCCTATGGTCGAGGCTTGACTTTAATATTTTAAATCCTTAGCCTTTGTTCTCATGGGTCAATATCCAGTTTTCCTAGAGATTGCCCCCTTTTATGATTAACTTTTGTAGCATGTGCAAAAATGGAACTTCATGTTGGTTGTTCGATCGTGGGGAATTAATCCCAGTTGTTCCCCATATGCCCGCACTAGATTTCTTCTTCTTATTTTATTCATACAGGCTCACAAGCTTCAAAAATGTGTCTGGTGTGTTGGTGGGCTCAGTTTCCTTGGTGAAAATACATTGTGCCATTCAAGGAAGATCAATGGTTGTAGGATTCAAGACGTGGTCACATCTCTACCATTCCTCGCATGCCAGTTTTTATTTACTTTATGTTATTTTAAAGACACGGGCTAGCAAGCAATGGCCATGTAGTACTGCTAGATGGTGGGACCAGTATCTCCAAAGGGGTAGTGGGCGTAGTCCAAAGGAAGATCAATGGTGGATTTCATGAAAAGTGTTCTCATTAGATCCATTCCTCGCACACCCATCTACTTACAACAATAAGGAAAGATAGTCATGCGGTCTAGTAGGTGACACCAGTCATTTTTTGGAACCCGCCAGGTCTTGGGGATGGTGATTTTCTTTGTAAGAAATGAAACCGACGTTGATGGCAAGTGAAGTGGGAAAGTTTTTACCTCTCCCTTCCATCTCATGAGTGCTCCTCTTGTATGTCATATATATCTTCCAATGGGAACGCAGGAAAATGCCACATGGACTACTTCTAGAAGAACTTAGAAAGTTTATGGTAAAAGTAGATGTAGCTGGAGATATTGGCCGAGACTATTCTTTGATAAAAATAGCACTAGAATTGGAGCTAATTCTTGGGAACGCATGAGAAATTTGTAAACATTTTTGTGGCCATCAAATCTATCAGGAGCTAGTACACATGGGAAGGTGAATTTGAAGTAAGGCAGGGTATGGGCCGATATTTTGAAGATAAATCATGATCTCTCCCTGATGTTTTACTATAATGAATTACAAGTGATTTATTTCCTATGGGTGAGTGGGTAATGAGTGAATAAAGCTTTTGGCGCAAAGATTGCTTGGAAAATGTATGTAAACCAAAAGGCCAAATGGTGTAGAATAATGCAAGGGAAATATTTAGATAACATGGACCCCACAAGAATCTTCACTATTACCAATCCTCCAAAAGGGTCATCTATTTGGAACTTTCTGCTCTTATGCAGGAAATTAGTTGTTTCATATATTTCATGGGAGGTAAATAATGGCCAAAGTGTCAAATTTTGGATGGATTCTTGGAATGGAAGCCCCCCATTGCAAAACAATCCAGATCTTCTTCTAGTAATGGAAACATTAAAGGTTTCTTTGGAAGAGTATTTGTTGAATTATGTTCAGTTGGTTGATCCTATTTCATGTCAAGTAACCTGGAAAAGAATATCAGATCCCTCTTTGTCTTCCCAACAGTGTTGTTTTTTACAGAAAGTGTTGGATGCTAGGTTGGTTTATCTCTCTTCAACTCTGGATAAATTGATATGGGCTCCTTCAAGGGATGGAAATTATAAGGTCAAACAAGGATGTAAGGCTTTAAATCATAATTCAAGGCATCTTCTCTCCCAAAGGGCCTACTCATTTTGTTGGGATAGTAAAGTCTTACCCAAGGCAGGGAGTTTTGCATGGTTGTCATCGAGAAAGCATATCTTAACCAGTGATCAGTTAGATAAATTAAAAATAGCTAACCCTTTCATGTGTCCTTTGTGTAATGAGGAATTTGAGGACATTGATCACTTACTCCTAAGATGCAAGTTTGCGCAAAAGAGCTAGGAATTTTTTCTTAACAAAATTAATTATTGCACCCCTTTCCCAAATTCCATGTGGGACTTGTTTCAAAGTTGTGTAGTTCTTTACAAGTCTTCATTCTTTTCTTGCATAGGGAGAGTAATACCCGCTCTAGTAATATGGAATCTTTGGTGGGAAAGAAATTTGTGCATATTCAGGAAAGTATCCTCCTCAATTGATGTTGTGACTGTTAAAATTGAGAAAGCAGAAGTCTCTGAGGTGGTAAATGTGAGTGTTCAATAAGTCAAAGAAATTAGTTGGACTCGTTTTCTAACTGCGACAACTATATCTTACAAAATTGGAAGTGTGTAAAATTTCCTTTCCTAGGTAGCCTATTGCAGCAAAAGTTTGAGAAACACAATAGAAAACATGTAAAATGGAAGGCTCCCTAGGCTGGTTTTATAAAGTTGAGTTTCAATGGCGCCTCAAAAGGAAATTCAGGAGAATCAGGGGCATGTATTTGTTTGTGTGATTCATAGGGTAAGGTATTAGCTTTATGTTTGAAATATCTTTTCAGAGGGTCCAATAATTTAGCTGAATCTAGAGCTTTGTTAATGGGGTTGGAAATGGCTTTGGAGATGGGTATTGAGAACCTTAATATTGAATGAGACTCCCTTTTGATAGTCAATGCTTGTAAAGAAAAAAAGATTTAAAACTGGAGTCTTCAATACATACTTCAAAGAGTTTGGGTGTTGCTTGATAAATTCCAAAATTATCAGATCACACATACTTATAGAGAAGGTAACACTTTAGTAGATTATCTAGCCAACATGGGTAGCACAAAGCAGGAAATATCTATTCTAGCTAACATCTCTCTGCTTGCAAATTTTCCTCAACTAATTAAAATTGTTAATCAGGATGTTCTACACTTGCAGGAAGGGTCAATATCTTAAGTATAATATAATTTTATTCATTAAACAGAAAGGAAAGGGTGATTATTGTACACTTCTAGGAAGGGTCAATATCTTAAGTATAATAGAATGTTATTCATTAAATAGAAAGGCAGGGATGATATTGATATGTTATCTTGTTGACTATGGTTGAGAAATTTGAATTTCTTGTCGAATACAAATGGGAAATTTGATTGATTTGGTATTATGTCATAATATTCCATTGTTGTGTAATGATTAAGTTCATCATGTTGTTGTCATTGGTACTTTCATAGTAATCTAAATTAATCTAGTAGATGTTGCGATATGCTCATGATTTGGTGATGGGACAAGCCATATCATTCATTGCTAAATTTTTCCACCTCTCCAACAAATGATGGGGTATCTTATGACATTTGGTTTGTAGGTACCTGCAGATGTTTTGTAGTACTCGGCATTTAAGTTAAGCAACAACTTGAATTGATTCTGCACAAGCTTGTATATTGTGAAGGATTTGATTCAATTAATTGTATATACTTGCATGAGCCATCATTTGGACCTCCGATAAATGTGAATCATCTTTAACAATTTCCTTAGGCTTTATAAAGTGAATTTTATTTATCACTTTCATTACATGTAAGTTTTGTTTCAAGGTTCTTCTAGAAGTGACATCTGCTAGTGTATTTCCCGTTGCGCTCTTTATTTGTTGCAAAGTATCTAGAGACACGGCATTTTTCCCATGGAATTTCAAGATTAAATGCCATGTTCAGCCTTGGGAATGACCATTTGAGAATAGCCTCTCTCATGAGGACATAATCTTGATTTTTAAAGTTGACTGTCTGAGGGTGGAGGAATCTGGAAGGTCAATTCTTGGCATGGAGGTCACCAATCCAAGGGCTCATCAAATAATATTTCCATCATAGGTTCCATCTATGTTTTTATCTAACACTATGGATTTTCTCCAGTCGTTGAAGGAATTAGAGATAATTATAGACAAATTTGTTAATCCCCAGTTCCTTGATAAAAATGCTTTGCTAAATGTGGTTCAAGAATATAACTTGTTTAATGTGGAAAGGTATATTAGAGGTTTGTTCCCTAGAGAGCATTTCAAACTACGTTTGAGGTTTGAAGAAATTTTTGAAGCCATTAGGTTGGCCCTCCAATTTATGAATGATCATTTTCTTTTAAAAGCTTTAAGGAAGAACAGCAAAAGGGTTTGTGTTTCAATGGATATTGACATAAAAGAAAAAATTTATGCTATGTCTCATCTCCATGATCATGTGTCTCAATTTCCATTTAACTCCTCTTTTGTTGGAATGAAGGAAAAAATGTCTTATGATCCAGGTGTGGAAGAATCAACAGGAGAACAAGGGTAAGACTTCGTAGAGAGCTCCAAAGCTGTGAATCAAGGTTTCATTGCAAGGGCTTGAATTGATATTGCTAGTTAAAGAGAGGAGAAAATACCAGTTAATGAGTTTGATTTCTTCGCCAAAGAATCATATCCACTTGCTCATGTCGAAGCCCAAGATGAAAAATCATTCTGTGAATAACATATGGAGGAATAGTGCCATTTCATGAACACTATAAGATGAATATTGTTGAATTTTGTTGAAGATGAATTCTAGCAAGATAATTCAGTTTTGTAAGGGGCCTGGTGTGCATGAACAAGATAATTTTATGGCTCAACTTTGTATCTATTATGTGATGGGAATTTCAATAGGGTAAATTCTCAGTTGGTGGAGTTTTAGCCAGTTAGTTTTCTGTAAATTTGCTAAGGGTCCTCATATTGGAAAAACTTTTTGATAATTTGTGGGACAATTTTGTAATATTTTTGTACCTATTAGAGCTATAACCGGAGGTTTTTTTCTTGGTTCTTTCTTGCTGGTATGCTCTCTAAACTAGGTTTTTGTATTAATTATTTATATATATAATATATCATAGTGGCTTGCCACTTTTGTTAAAAAAAATGTGACATGACATGTTTGATTAAGCACTAAGTGTATGGTTAATGTGCAAGTTATGTGGATGCTTATCTCACTTGAGTGTTTTGATTATGAACAAATATCAAATGCATGCATTTAATTTTATCATCATTAATAATCTGGGTTATCTAATCGTTGATTTGTTTCAAAGTATGATCAACAGTTGAGATTCAAAACTAGGATAATTTATTTCCAATGCTCTCGCACAAGATTTCTTAGAAAATTAATGTAGACACACGCTAGTTGCTCTATTTAATGATCACGTGCTTGATTATTCCTACCATCTAATTATGAGAATTATGAGTCTGAAAGTAGGCATGATTTTGAGTTTGTTATTTGTGAGTAGGGTGATATCTTTACTCTAAGAAAATTTGGTAAGTGGCTAAGTAAGGAAATGGGAAAAGTGAGTGTGAACATCAGCCTAGTCTACAGGTCAAAGAGGCTCAACCCTCTTGAATCTCAGGACAATTCTCCTCAAGGTGAACATGATATTCCAAAAATCCCTTTAACACCAAAGAAGAAAACAAGCGTTGCCAAAAATTCAACTCGGGGTGTTCTCAAACGTGCCTATCATCTGAGAGGCCAAATTTTCTCAAAGGAATTGTCCAAAGGAAAGGAGAAGAAGATTGAGATGCCAGAAAGGGAATTTGCAAGAAGGAATAGGTATCATCGAGCTTACATGGGATGTCATCATTCTCCCATTGAGGTCTCAGATGATTCCTTTGATAGTGGAGACAATACTGATTCTATTTATCATCAATATCTCATGGATATGAAGGATTGGTTTGATTCTAAGGATGAGGTAGTGATGGCTACTCTACTGAAAATAAGGACACCAAGTGGGCACACCTACTTTGCTGGTGACAAGGAAAATTAGCATTCTATTTCTTTTCCCAATGGATGCTCGAGTTTTTGGGTCCTTTGTGATAACTTGCTTTCTTTGGTTGATGTGTTATGATATGGGTTTTTGTTTATTTATGGCTTTGGCGCTGATGGTGACATTTCTCAAGTTGAAGTGAATTTACATGTTTTTGGTGTTGCAATAATGACACATTTTGGAGAATGGCGGGGCTACTCTAGCTAACAATTTTTTGAGTTCTGCTTTTGTTCTCCCTTGACTTACAAATGATTGTTTTGCAATTGATTGGGGAATATTCTTACTTTTTGTTGAAATTCATTTTGGAATGAAAGTGAAATGTGAAATGTAAGTGTAATTCAACCTGGTGCTTGTTGCTCCCTTATCTTATAAAAGGGATTTCAAGGTTGGTTACACGAGAGGTCAGTAGGTAGTTCATTCTGAAAAGGGTTATACGCATAAGGAAAATAGATACTAAGTTTTCCAGTAATATGTTCTAGGAAAAGGTCAACTGATTTATATATGGTTTTGATAACAATACAGATAGCAAAATAGTACTAAATTTCTATACATTTCTCTCTTGTGTACAAATTATACATTCTATGATATAATCAATGGTTATCATATTTGTCTCTGTTGGATTCCAATAGATGTGTTGTTTTATTCTTGCTTATCCATTCAATGAATGTATGTAAATGATTGAATATAACAATGGGTTTGATCTAAATCTTGTGTGAGGATGCTAGTAAGAAGTTAATTATGGACATGACTTGTGGGGGTATTGTAATGCAGTATTTTTAAGGTTGTGGGTATTTTTTCTAAATACAGGATTGTTATCTAGTCATTTAGGTTTATGGTTTGACTCTATTTCCTAGAATATAGCACTGGTATGGTGAAGTATTCATGCTCCAATTGTGGTGACCAGCTCGACTGCTGATCACAAAATATAGTCAAATTACTTATGAAATTCTCTCTAGGTGTGTGGGAATGTTAAATGAATTATATCTTCTCTTTTTTAAGTTAGTCACTACTATGAAGATTAGCCAAATCTTTGGGGTATGGTGCCTCTAAAACATTTAAGGAGAATCATTTGTTTATTTTGTGTTTGATACTAAATACACACTAGTATCTATGAACACATTGTTGAGGATCACCCTCCTAGGTTTCATGGATCCTAAAGTGAAGAAGTGAAGACCTCAAAGCCTTTACTTATGTGTTGGCCAATCCTTTCCCTTACTAAAAATTGTTCTTGGCAAGTTCATAGGTCTGTGGTAAGAATAAGTTTGGTTCTGAAAAGATAACAAACATAATCAAAAACCCTATTAAGAGCACATAATGGTTCTACTCATCCTACCATTGGTGCCTTGAACCTTTGCTTGTATACAAAATGATACCCTATCTTTTGGTTTTCTAGAAACTTTCCCAACACATTGGTGTCCTACCTATTTAGCTTCATATTCCAGCATCGATTTCTTTGTATCTTCTACGTGGATCTACACTCTATTTATAAATTTTTTTACAAGATGAAGAAGCAATAACTTTATTAGAGAATGTCCCTTAACATTATAGAATATACCAAACAACATCTAGGAACCCATATATTAAGGTTTATCATACATAAAAGGTTTTCAAAATAATTTTATATATGAAATTAATTCACATGAATTGAATAGGCTTTGGAGTATTCCATAGAAAAATGTGAGTGCATGTCAATTCATTTCCTCTTCATGAAATCATCTAAATTAATCATTATAAGTAAGAATTGCAACAATCTTAGAGATAAATTTTATTGCAATGTGGTAATCAACACACACTAAAATGTTTTTAATAACTATAATAGTTTCTAGGAGGCATACCTAGAAAACAAAAAGCATTTGCCATGTTTTTCAGGTTATGGTGGTAGAGAAACAAAAAAATTCCTCCTTTTCCACACCACTAAATAAATGTGTTACATTTGGAAAATATCCTACGGACTTCAGCTCCTAAGCCAATTTCTCCAACTTTACATAGATTTATTGTGTTTGTGGATGTGATCTCTCTCCTGCATAATGCATACGCTATTTTATGGCCTTGAATCCAACTACAAACAGGAACTTGTTCATCGATGTTTGAGAGAAGAACACAAGTGACATCTCTTTCAGGATCCAAGTAAAAAAGTAATGCCATTGTAAATACTCTCGAGACTATGTTCATATGTGATTTGCAGGAAACAAGGAAATAGATCCACAAAACCACTGTAGGATTAACTAGCATCATAATGATCAAGTCGTGGCTGTCCTCAAGGTAGCCAACGTCAACAAATAGATCATTTGTGCACACATAATTGTCAATTGTTGATATAATGAGATAAGAATGGTTGCATACACATACAACACAAGTAAATTTTATAATGTTAAAGACATTTCCATAGTGTTTGCTTAATTCAAATGCTTTAAAAACATCCTTGCGAAATTCATTTTATGCAAATCCCAAAAACATTGCATTGACAATATTTCTTTGAGGCATATTGTCAAACAATTAATGTGCCTTGTCTATGATTCCATACTTTCCATAGGTGTCTACTAGAGCATTTCGAATGACAAAATCCTCCCTTCCATTAAGCGCTCTATTATTAAGCTTTCTATTTTCCATAGGGCGTACGTCGATTTCCTGTTATTAAGCTCTCATATTGGCATAGGTGGGAAGTATGTTGCCAATTTGTTTTCCTTGAAAGACTTTAAAGCCTTGTCGACAAATCCACTTTGTGCATATCCTCTAATCATGGCATTCCGTGAAACCACATTTTTTGGTGGCATTTTGTGAAATAGTTCCCACCCCTTATCTATCCTTCCACATTTTGGAGACATGTCTACCAGATCAGTTGCAACTACATCTGAGAAAATTGCTCTATCCTTTATGATTTGATGGATGTCCATACCCTGTTCCAAAGCTCCCATTTAGGCAGAGGCCGACAAAGGTTGCAGAGTTTGGCTTTACACTGCCCAATTGCCTTTGCTTGAAAGTTCCTGAAGCCTTTTCAACAAATCCATTTTTCCTGTGTCCTGATCTATCGGGACACCGTTATCAGAAGCTCCCATTTTAGCTCAGTGTAGACTGATCTAAAGTGTCGACAGAGTGCGACACAGTGAGTTTGATTAAATAACATTTGTCTCAATAAATCTCAATTAACTATCGTATAGCTATTGTATAATTCAATTTTTCCATGTAATAATTAAAATTAAAATTAAACGTTCTATAAATAAAGTTTAATTTTTATATTTACCTATCGACGCATCCATTGATCTTTTGCCGCTCCAAATACTATTAAGAACTTTTTCAAATACGGACTCTCTGAGACTGATCATTAGACTGTATTAAATCATATCGATTTTATATTACCTGTGCTGAATTTTCTATCCTCTCAGTTTCATTCAAATTTTTATTGTAGATTTGGTATCTATGGAAGGCAAAGTGATTTTGTGCAGCTCAGACAATCATGTGTTTGAAGTAGATGTGGATGTGGCCATGGAGTCGCAAGTCATAAGGAGTATGATAGAGGATACAAGGGATACAGGTACTAAGGATCCCATAAAATTGGCAAACGTTTCCAACGGAATTTATGCACTTATTATCAAATACAGCAAGTGCCATATTGAAGCCAAAATGTCAGATACAAGCAAACAAATTGTAGAGTTGAAGAAATGGGTTAGAGAGGCGGTAGCTGATGATAAGGATACTCTCTTCCAGTTGATCCACGTATGTTCCATTCTGTTACTGCTTCTCATGGAAAAGAAAAAGCATTGCTTCTTTAAACCTTAGCTGCATTATTTGTCCCTTTTTAATGATTTATTCAATAAATTTTGAGTGCAGGCAGCTAATTACCTTTACGTTCAGAGTCTACTTGAAATAATATATCGCATTGTGGCTGAGGACATTGCTGCATGTAAAGACCCAGAAATGATTCGCCAAAAATTCAACATAGAAAATGACTTGACTCTTGAAGAGGAGGAAGAAATTTCAGAGCTGTATAATACATTTGAATGATAAGTTTGAGTTTAACATAGAAAATGACTCGACTCTCGAAGAGGATGAAGAATTTCAAAGCTGTATAATATATTTGAATGATAAAGTTTGAGTTTGATACGCTCTTTTTTAATAAAAGTTCTGCTTACATTTAATTTTTCAATGATAAAATCTATAGCTAATATGGATGTGTTTAGAGGTATTCAAAATCAATTAAATCGATTCCTTATTTTGAATTGGGAAGTGTATCTATATATATATAAGCAATAGTTTTAAAATAATCTCAAATTTTTCTTACAACAAAATCATACACCTTATAACTAATATAAAATGATTCCATGAAAAATATTTAATAATGTAAGAATATGTTAAAAAAAGTGATAATTGTTTCATTGTATGAAGACATAGAAAATAAGTAGACCAATATGAGCTTAACATAAATGATATGAATGTAGAAGAATTATATCATGTGATTACAATATTTGGACTTCCTATTGATCATAACATGAGTCTAATGAAGATCATATATGTGACATTTAAATCTAATAAAAATATATATAATTTTAAAACAATGTTTGTTATTTGCGGATATAATTAATAATAAAAAATGCATTACACAAAGATCATTTTAGTAGGTTTATGGTAGACATGCAATATCACGATCAATTCAAAACATTTACTATATAGGATTCTATAAGATGTTGAAGGATTACATGATGATTTAATATCACAAAAGATCAACTAGATCAAACATTTTAATGTGATGAGAAGAATTTCTCATGATATAAAATTTCTAAAGAAATATAAAACTCTATATTTATTTAGTAAAAGGGTTGTCCAAAGAAGCTCCAAGTGGAATATGTAATCCTAATTTTGAATGCAAGGTAATAGGAGAAGGAATCATGGTACATTTTAGGGTCTGCATGTTAGTCCCTATAAAATTAGAAACAATTATGGTTAATAAATTTCTTTCTTAATAGCTAGATGATGGTGAGTTACCCATTCATAGATAAAACTTGATGAAATAATTATTTGGTGCTACTATTTTTCTTATTAATGCACTCAAGCTTTCTATTTTATTTTCTTATGAATTTATGGAAATATTCATTTCAGTGATGGAATGTGTGACTTTACTTTGGTCTTGTGTTTTGGTTAGTCTCATTAATGTTAGATTCTGGTCTACTTAGTTTTCATTATCTTATTTTTATTTTTCTTGTACTTATATGTACATTCAATGATTTTTACCATATCTACAAGGGATGCCTTTCTCCATTAGGAGCCTATATTAGAACTATTTTAGTAAATTACCAATATGATGTGATTTTTGCAATTGACAGCCTATTCTACTTTGATGGTTTTTCATAGTTTTTTATCACATATTCATGATTTTCCTCTATAGTTGGTTTCTCTATTCCAGGTATAGGATATTTTTTTTACACATATCATTAGTGAAGGTCCTTTCCATTAAAGTCTTAGATGTACATATTTATCAACACATGTTTTAAGCTTACCATATTGTTATATTAATCTTAATCATGACTAATCTATATCTCTTCATCTATAAAAAATAATAATAATAAATAACATTTATAAAGTTCTATTTTATATCAAAAAAAGGTTGAACTATCATCTTTGCAAGCCTACTATGCTAACAAAATGTATAATTAAAGAACTTGAATATCAAGACTCATTAATAAGATAGGCGTTATTACTTCACATTTTAATTTCCTAGATGAATCAATTTCTCAAAAATTAAATATCATTAGGTTTTTATGACCATTATATGGGTTAGTCTCATATATTTCATTCTTATCATCATTAAGTAAAATTAAAAAAAAGGTAGTAAGATATCTTGTATTATATTTTATGGAACTAATCTACATAGGATGAGATTTGTCTCAAGATTACTCTTAATTATTTGATCTCTCTTTAATTACCTTGTATCAACCTCAAGGATGGCCCTCTTAAGGCCTAGTATGTTATATAAAGATGAAGACTAGGTGAATTCATCACAAGATTAACCCTTAAATCCTTCTTTACAATACCTTAGCCTTACCAATTTAGTTGTTCTAGAGAGTTAACAATTTTTTTGGGGAGTGCCAACGCCTTGGTCAAATTAAATATACTAATATAACATGGTTACTGATATTTATAGTTTTTGACTCGTCAATATTTTTAGAGTTAAATGAGAACTAAGAAATTATTTGATATGGTATATGTATAGATTAGTGTAAGGAAAATCCAACAACAAGAAAATTCCTCGAGTTAATAGAACTAAAATTTGATAAGTTTATAGAGGCCTTTATGATCTACTCTCAGTTACAATTAAGTGGAGATTATAAATTCAATATGGGATATATCCCAATTGATCTTATTGATTGTAGGAAGAAAATAATCATCCTAGTTGTGGCTAGATGATGTTCAAGATTTTGGACCTCTTGAGGTTACCAAGTTGTTTGCTAAACCTCATGCACACTCTTTTTGAGGTTGAAAGACTTCCCATCTCATCTAAAATGTCAATCAACACTTGGCACACAAGGTTGATGACTTGGTCATAGATTTTGTTGGTCTACACACTCCAAGTGTTTAGGTCTTACATGTGGGAATCCTATAAACCAATAAAGCTTTGTTCCACCCTTCTCCACTCTCCCATTTACTCTCCAAATATAAATCCACCTATTTACCAATACATTTTTGGTCAACCTCATCTATAATTCACTTGCTAAAATATCAATCCACCAATTACTACTTCCCATCCATCCTATTCTACCAATTCTAAAACCATCTCACTTATTAATCATGTCATTAACAAACCTTGTGTTCAAAATTACAACAAAAAAAATCCAATATGAATCAAAACCAATCCCAATCTACTCAATCCATCATATTTCACTCGTATCCCACTATCATTTTCAATCCTTGAACCTCTAATACCCAAAAGCATTAAAAAACCCCATTTTGAGAAGTACAATGAAAAAATAGATCGTAATATTTATATATTGTCCTTAATGCATTATGTAGTAATTTCCTCTTTGATTATGCTTTATTACCCAAGATATTTCTTTAGTCTTTAAAAGAAAGAACCTCGGATTGTTTTTGTTCATTACCTAACAATTCAATCAATTCCTTCCAACAACTCATTAATGAATTTATCCAACTCTTATTAGCTAATATTGGACCTCAAGTCATATTGATTGATTTGGTTCATTATAAGCAAGAAGCCAAGGAGAATGTAGCTAACTTCCTAGGGTGGCATCAGGCCCTCTTCTATAAAATCTCATATTCCCTTCTATATGTTGATTTTCATTAGGCTTGCATTGAAAACCTACAACTACACATTTAGGATAAGATTCTATTGATGTGATATACTTCATTCACACATCTATGCATGAATCTTTGTGATTACTACTTGTTAGCTAGACAATATTAGGGATTTTCATCATTGGCTCCCATTAATTTTAATCTAAGGCTATCACTCCTAACTATAAATAATTTAATCAAAAATAGAAACCTCATCAAGATAAATTATCCTTCTTCCAACAATATCCATGCATTTTTTTATAGCTAGAATACCTTTTATAGTTGAGTCTATCAATTTAAACAAAAGAATCGATAATTAATTGAACTTTTTAAATCTCTTCATTCCATTATACTATAATTGCTTAAATTAATTGATTGAACTTCCTCTTATTGATCCTATTGACATT
>VDFB02281492.1:691497672-691511398 GCA_007258455.2 Sequoia sempervirens
GCAAAGGAGAAAGAGATCTTGTAATAGGGTTTTACTAGGGTATCATTAGGAACTAAAGAGGGGTTCACCACCAAGCTAGGACTTGGAATGAAGATATGCAAATGATATGCAAGACCTAACTAGATGACCTAGAGAATGAAGCTTAAATACAAAATGACAAATTGAGAATGAATGGAGGTGCAGCTAGAAGAGTGATGAGGTCGAAACAAGATCCAAAACCATGGAAACTTATTGGTCGATGCCTAATAGGACTCATACACTAGTTTGGGTGATTTAGTCCTAGACTAGGTTTTCTATGACAAAACTAGAATCTAACAGTAGTGAGTCTGAATCTCTTGAAATCTAGAAAAAGCCCTATACTAGGACTTATACACCACAAGTGGTGTATTAGTCCCACTCAACTTTTTTGAAGGGTTAAGATCTTATTTTTCTCCCCTATATTTTCTCTTCCTTCCACACTTCATTTCTCGATACAAAACCCTGATTTTCAACCTGTAGGTGACTTTTTGTGTAGATAACAACCTTGTGACAACTTGATGACTTTCTTCAACCTTGAAATCTAATCTTCAAAGGATTTTTAAGATTTAAGACACCTAGATATGCAATCACACATGTAGGGAGAGAAAAAATTGTTGATTGTTAGAGAATAGGGGTTTTCCTTGCTCAATCCCCTTTTAAGTAATTAAACTAAATGATGAGATAATGAAACAAGGGAATGGAACATGAAATATGAACATTGATACCTTGAATGATGTCTTGTAAATCTGTAATCTAACATGAAGTGGCCATAAAGGATGTAGATCTAGATCTTGAAATAATTGTAGAATAATAATTAATCTTGGATCTTGAATGCAACATCACAACACTAGCTCAACAACATGCTTGATTCTTGATAACCTTGACATGATGATGGATCTTAAATTGCTGCAACAATTGATGAAGAATTCTACCATTGGGTGCATTAGAAATGCTCTTGTAAACTCTCTTGACACACTTGTTAAGTCTTGTAATTATAAACTTGCTATTAGGAATGCTATCTTGAAAGGCTTACATTGATCTCTTGAATGCTTAGGTGAAAATGAGTGAAAGAAACTTGTATTTATACTTTTTATGCCTAATTTCTCAAAATTACAACAGTACAAGCTGACATAAAATCTAGCAGAATAAAATCTTGCCAAGAATTTTAATTAAATTTGATTTTGGGCCACAAATGAATCATATGCTAGAAGTGATGTATGAGTCCCATTAGGCTTAACTATGGAACACATTTTTTTTTTTGGGATGAATATGCAACAATCTATATTAATAAAAGATATAGATACATATTCATAAAAAAAGTGGGTGGTAAAAAGGCACACCCTGAGAGTCAAATGGGCAGTACCTAGAAAAGCTAAAAGATCACATGGGACGAACCTAGAAGTACAAGATTAGAAAATAAATAAAAAGGCCATTAAGCAGCCAAAGTAGTGCCAGCAGAGCCAAGAGGGTCTCTGTCATCCATATTTTTCCCCAATACATCAGCGGGGTCTAGAGTGATGTTAGGAGGAGGACCCCAACCATCATCAGTGTCTTTTTTCTCTTTATCTTCTTCCTCGCGCCAGGGCGATATTGCAAGCGCTAAACCTGGGAGAATTTTACCAGTAGCTGGCCAACCAAAGCCAGAAGTAGGAGGGTCATCAGAGGGCCACTCGGAAATGCCACTATCGCTCCCCAAAGCACCGCCAGAAGGCCACCCTTGGTTAGCCCGCAACAGAGGAGAATGGTTTCGCTGAGGAGTGCAAGAGTCCCGCCAAAGTGGCGGTTGGGAGTGGGGACACACATAGCCACTCCAATGTCGGCCCCTTGAGGGCGACCATCCATGGGAAGAGGTGGACGAAGCCGGGACCCGAGCAATAGTACAAGGGGCACTACCCCAATGATCCAAGAGAACCTGAAGGTGAGCAACTTCAAGTGCAACTTTGTTAGCTTGCACCTGAACCTGTAGAAGCACATTAGAGAAAATAAAACCTTTAGCATACAAAGATACATGAATATCCATTTGAGCATGTGAAAATATATAAGTATTTTTGTCTTCCCAAATACTGAAGAGAATTTCCACTCTGAAAGTGTGCCAAAGTTGGGTGAATTTTGTAGGAAATTTGGGAGAATCTCCTAGCAACACCATATGCCAAGAAAAGGGCTCTGGCCTAAAGGGCTGAGAAAAGTCATGAATCCAAGTCCAAAGTTGCTGGGCTCTAGGACAAAACCAGAAAAGATGCTTAAAATTCTCGGTGTTAGCACAAAAAAGGAAGCGAGGGTCTTGGACCCCTGGGTGAACAAGCGAGAACCCATAGGCAAACCTTGGAAAGAATACCAAGCAAAGTGGGTAAGTTTCAACTCAACACTTGCAGACCAAGTGGCAGCAAATATTTTATGCGGACATGGCGAGAGAGATTGGAAGAAGCCACCTCTGGTTCAAACTGGAATCATAGGAAAGTATGGTGAAAGCCACCTATAATCAAAAGCTGAGGCTTGTAGTTCTTGAAAGGGGTGTTTGGGATGCACTTCCGGTCTTTCCACAGGTTTGGTCCCATGAATTCCAAACCTTATGAAGCATTTCTACAAGAATAGCATTCACTAGACCATCATAGTAGCATGGTTTTGGCGGTTGTAAGGAAGCTTGTCTTTGGGAACAAAACTTCCCATGACATAATACATGGTGGGTCTATAAAATATTTTTGCGGGGGTCTAGATACCCTTCTTGTGAAATCACGAGTGCCTTGAGCAAAGCGACTTAGTCAATGATTGAACATTACAAGAAAAAAGGGTGACGCAAATATTTTTGCTGGTTGAAGAGCCATCTTGAAAAGCCAAAGCCAACCAGGCGAGGGTTTGACAACCTCGGGCTTCGCCATATACACAGCCACAAGAAGTCCCAACAACTCGGACTAGTTCTTCCATGACTAGAAGGGTTTGAAAGCCAATCCCCTTCTAGGAAGGTCTATGGATAGGGAAGCTAGATTGAATACCATGCTTGAGAAGAATTTTCCAGGCCTCATTCCTAGTAAGGGCACGAGTAATCCATTTAACACACAAAGTAGTCCCTTGTCATTGAGTGGACAACAACCCAAGACCCCCCGAGTCTCTAGGAAGGCAGAAAAATTCCCAAGCCACACGATGAAACCCTCGCTTGAGAGTTAAGAGAGCCAAAGCCCAACAAGAGAGTGTGGGCATGGGTGGCTGCCAGAACTTTGGAGCACACCTGAAATTTCCCTGCCAGAGAGAGGGGCTTGGTAATCCAATAAGCAAGCTTTTGCTCAACCTTGGAGAGCTTAACTTGCCAAATTTTGGCAAGGGGTGGCTAGAAAGCAAAGGGAATGACTAGAAACCAAAAAATCTCTTTTGGCCCAATCCACCTCCAACCATATTACTACAACCAAGGAGGAGAAGGAAAGATAGACTGTCTGTAGCACAAATTTTTGTGCCACTGAATGGTAGAACCAAAAGCAAGACAAAAGATATTAAGGCACTCCAGGGCCGCAAAAATAGAATCTTTTTCTTCTAGAAGAGTGAGGAAAGATTCATCAGCAAAATGGCCATTAACTAGCTAAGCCTACGTGTTGGGTAGAGAGATGCCCTTGACACACTGCTGGGAAACTGCATTGGCTAGGAGGTAGCCAAATCCCTCAGCAGCAAGCACATACAAAGAGGGGGAAAGCAGGCACCCTTTTTGAATGGAACGAAAGAGTCCAAAGGCAGAGGATTGATGGCCATTAATGGTGATGCATGTCGAGGAATCCATAAAGAGCATTCAAACTAATTGAATTAAGTTGGGCCCAAAACCCAAAGCTTGTAGCATAGCAAGAATAAAAGGCCATTCAATGCTGATCATAAGCCTTAGAAAAATCAATTTTAATGAACATGGATTTCTGGTTTGAGCGATACGGCCCATTCATGCCTTCCCAAACCATGATAATATTATCGAAGATAAAGCCTAGATTTGATAAGCCTAGTTTGTTAGAGGCACAATATGAGGTAGAAGATGGGATCTTTAGAGCCAAAGCCTTGGTAAAATAATCTTGTAGGAGACATTGAGAAGCATGATGGGTCTCCGGTTGCAAATGTCTTCTAGATCACGGACTTAGGTATGAATTTTATAGTGCTTTGTTAATTAAGTTACCTAGAGAATTAGCATTAAAATCCTCTAAAAACATGATCGCAGTCGTTACTTATCTGATTTACATGGCCTTGTAGAATTCACAAGAAAACCCATCAACCCCTGGGGCTTTGTCATCAACCATGGAAAGGACAGCCTCTTTGAGATCATCAACTGTTAATAGTTGATCACAAAAATTTTTTTGAGCTGAAGAAAGCTTATTTGGCACCACAAGGCAATCCTAAAGGGCTTGCTGTCGCACATGTGTGGGTTCCTGTGCAGTGAAAAATTTCTCATAATAACACACAAAGGCTTGGAGACTGTCAAGCAGCTTAGAAATCACCTGAACGCAATCTTTAATTTTTTTAAAGCCCGTGGATGAGTGTCCGACATGTAGAGCCAAAAAAAACTCTTTGGAGGCACGATCACCAACCTTTAACCAATGTAACCGGGCTTTGATTTGCGCACCTCTAGCATCATATATTTTGACCAATTACTTTTTTGTGCCTTAACCCCCCCACCCCGACTTGCAAAGATGGAGAAAAAGGGATGTCCGCCAAGGCCTCAATAGTTGAGTGGAGGTTAGCGGTGGTAGCCTCATAAGACTGCTGGCGAAAGATAGCCAGCTGGCACCCATAAATGCTTAGAAATCTAGCTATGCGAGTGATAGCATCATTCCACCAATTAATCCAGCCTGTATGATGAGCTGGCTTGCACTCCAAATTCCAGACTCTGTGAATGTAGGCCAGGGTAGGCTTGTGGCAGAGTAAGGACGTGTTTAGAAAAAACTAAGTTCTACACGTGTGAGGCTCTCAAGTCTCCCATTCAATGCGAAAAAGAAACGAGGAAGTGGTATGACAAGGTCACATCCACCAACGACTTAACCGAGAGGGAACAGTTGTCAAAAGAGAAAAAAGATTGAGCCGAGATCATGGCATGATCAAGGTGCTTAAATATTCTATCATAAAAAATGCTTAGAATGATGCAAAATAAAGATCGGGACCCTAAAACCTAGGTGGGACTCATATGCCCAAGGTGGCATATGAGTCCTAGATCACTAAATCTAGGCCACACAACCTAAGAAGATGTGAATTATGATTGGATGTTGATTTATATTGGGATTATCCTTGAAAAGATGCATCAATTAAGGCTTGTGGATGCAAAATATGCCAAATAAGGCATAAAGAAGCCCAGTTATTTATGAAAACCCTAGAAAAGTGTGAAAGTGTAGTACAACACTTTACAACACCTTAAATAAAGTAAAATTAAGTTCATTTAGCTCACAAGGGCCCAAGACCTAATGTGAATGTGTCAAACACATTACAACACTAAATTAAGGCATCATTATGCTTAATTTAACGAGGGCAAACAAGCAAGGAAAAGTAGAGGGATACTTTTTTCATTGCCACAATGTCCATAGGATCAAAATGGAGGAAGATCAATCAATTAATTTAAGCAATTATAGTATAATGGAATGAAGAGATTTAAAAAGTTCAATTAATTATCGATTCTTTTGTTTAAATTGATAGACTCAACTATAAAAGGTATTCTAGCTATAAAAAATGCATGGATATTGTTGGAAGAAGGATAATTTATCTTGATGAGGTCTCTATTTTTGATTAAATTATTTATAGTTAGGAGTGATAGCCTTAGATTAAAATTAATGGGAGCGAATGATGAAAATCCCTAATATTGTCTAGCTAACAACTAGTAATCACAAAGATTCATGCAAAGATGTGTGAATGAAGTATATCACATCAATAGAATCTTATCCTGAATGTGTAGTTGTAGGTTTTCAATGCAAGCCCAATGAAAATAAACATATAGAAGGGAATATGAGATTTTATAGAAGAGGGCTTGATGCCACCCTAGGAAGTTAGCTACATTCTCCTTGGCTCCTTTCTTATAATGAACCAAATCAATCAATATGACTTGAGGTCCAATATTAGCTAATAAGAGTTGGATAAATTCATTAATGAGTTGTTGGAAGGAAATTGATTGAATTGTTAGGTAATGAAAAAAACAATCCGAGGTTATTTCTTTAAAGACTAAAGAAATATCTTGGGCAATAAAGCATAATCAAAGAGGAAATTACTACATAATGCATTATGGACAATATATAAATATTACGCATCTATTTTTTCATTGTACTTCAAAAATGGGGTTTTAATGCTTTTGCATTAGGAGGTTCAAGGATTGAAAAAATGATAGTGGGATACTTATGAAATATGATGGATTGAGTAGATTGGGATTGGTTTTGATTCATATTGGATTTTTTTGTTGTAATTTTGAACACAAGGTTTGTTAATGACATGATTAATAAGTGAGATGGTTTTAGAATTGGTAGAATAGGATGGATGGGAAGTAGTAATTGCGGATTGATATTTTAGCAAGTGAATTATAGACAGGTTGACCAAAATGTATTGGTGAATACCTGTGGATTTATATTTGGAGAGTAAATGGGAAAGTGGAGAAGGGTGGAACAAAGCTTTATTGGTTTATAGGATTCCCACTTGTAAGACCTAAACACTTGGAGTGTGTAAACCAACAAAATCTATGACCAAGTCATCAACCTTGTGTGCCAAGTGTTGATTGACATTTTAGGTGAGATGGGAAGTCTTCCAACCTCAAAAGGAGTGTGCATGAGGTTTAGCAAACAACTTGGTAACCTCAAGAGGTCTAAAATATTGAACATCATCTAGCCACAACTAGGATGATTATTTTCTACCTACAATCAATATGATCAATTGGGATATATCCCATATTGAATTTATAATCTCCACTTAATTGTAACTAAGAGTAGATCATAAAGGCCTCTATAAACTTATCAAATTTTAGCTCTATTAACTTGAGGATTTTTCTTGTTGTTGGATTTTCCTTACACTAATATATACATATGCCATATCAGATAATTTCTTAGTTCTCATTTAACTCTAAAAATATTGACAAGTCAAAAATTATAAATATCAGTAACCATGTTATATTAGTATATTTAATTTGACCAAGGTGTTGGCACTCCGCAAAAAAATTGTGAACTCTCAAGAACAACTAAATTGGTAAGGCTGAGGTATGCTAAAGAAGGATTTAAGGGTTAATCTTGTGATGAATTCACCTAGTCTTCATCTTTATATAACATACTAAGCCTGAAGAGGGCCACCCTTGAGGTTGATACAAGGTAATTAAAGAGAGATGAAATAATTAAGAGTAACCTTGAGACAAATCTGATCCTATGTAGATTAGTTCCATAAAATATGATACAAGATATCTTACTACTTTTTTTTAAATTTTACTTAATGATGATAAGAATGAAATATATGAGACTAACCCATGTAATGGTCATAAAAACCTAATGATATTTAATTTTTGATAAATTGATTCATGTATGAAATTAAAATGTGAAGTAATAATGCCTATCTTATTAATGAGTCTTGATATTCAAGTTCTTTAATTATACATTTTATTAGCATAGTAAGCTTGCAAAGATGATAGTTCAACCTTTTTTTGATAAAAAATAGTTTATAAATGTTATTTATTATTATTATTTTTTATAGATGAAGAGATATAGATTAGTCATGATTAAGATTAATATAACAATATGGTAAGCTTAAAACATGCGTTGATAAATATGTACATCTAAGACTTCAATGGAAAGGACCTTCACTAATGATATGTGTAAAAGAATACACCCTATACCTAGAATAGAGAAACCAACTGTAGAGGAAAATCATGAATATGTGATAAAAAGCTATAAAAAACCATCAAAGTAGGATAGGCTATCAATTGCAAAAATCACATCATATTGGTAATTTACTAAAATAGTTCTAATATAGGCTCCTAATGGAGAGAGGTATCCCATGTAGATATGGTAAAAATCATTGAATGTACATATACATACAAGAAAAACAAAAATAAGATAATGAAAACTAGGTAGACCAAAATATAACATTAATGAGACTAACCAAAACACAAGACCAAAGTAAAGTCACATATTTCATCATTGAAATGAATATTTCCATAAATTCATAAGAAAATCAAATAGAAAGCTTGAGTGCATTAATAAGAAAAATAGTAGCACTAAAATAATTATTTCATCAAGTTTTATCTATGAATGGGTAGCTCACCATCATCTAGCTATTAAGAAAGAAATTTATTAACCACAATTGTTTCTAATTTTATAGGGACTAACATGCAGATCCTCAAACGTACCATGATTCCCCTTCTCCTATAACCTTGCATTCCAAATTAGGATTACATATTCCACTTGGAGCTTCTTTGGACAATCCTTTTACTAAATAAATGTAGAGTTTTATATTTCTTTAGAAATTTTATATCATGAGAAATTCTTCTCATCACATTAAAATGTTTGCTCTAGTTGATCTTTTGTGATATTAAATCATCATGCAATCCTTCAACATCTTATAGAATCCTATATAGTAAATGTTTTGAATTGATCGTGATATTGCATGTCTACCATAAACCTACTAAAATGATCTTTTTGTAATGCATTTTTTATTATTAATTATATCCACAAATAACAAACATTGTTTTTAAATTATATATATTTTTATTAGATTTAAATGTCATATATATGATCTTCATTAGATTCATGTTATGCTCAATAGGAAGTCCAAATATGGTAATCACATGATATAATTCTTCTACATTCATATCATTTATGTTAAGCTCATGTTGGTCTACTTGTTTTCTATGTCTTCATACAAAGAGACAATTATCACTTTTTTTAACAGATTCTTACATTAGTAAAGATTTTTCATGGAATCATTTTATATTAGTTATAAGATGTATGATTTTGTTGTAAGAAAAAATTTAGATTATTTTAAAACTATTGCTAATATATATATATATATATATATATATACACTTCTAATTCAAAATAGGGTATCCGATTTAATTGATTTTGAATACCTCTAAACATCCATATAACTTATAGATTTTTATCATTGTAAAAATTAAATGTAGGCAAGACTTTTAGTAAAAAGAGCGTATCAAACTCAAACTTTATCATTCAAATATATTATACAGCTTTGAAATTTCTTCATCCTCTTCGAGAGTCGAGTCATTTTCTATTTTAAACTCAAACTTATCATTCAAATGTATTATACAGCTCTGAAATTTCTTCCTCCTCTTCAAGAGTCAAGTCATTTTCTATGTTAAATTTTTGGCGAATCATTTCTGGGTCTTTACATGCAGCAATGTCCTCAGCCACAATGCGATATGTTATTTCAAGTAGACTTTGAACGTAAAGGTAATTAGCTGCCTGCACTCAAAATTTATTGAATTGATCATTAAAATGGGACAAATAATGCAGCTAAGGTTTAAAGAAGCAATGCTTTTTCTTTTCCATGATAAGCAGTAACAGAATGAAACATACCTGCATCAACTGGAAGAGAGTATCCTTTTCATCAGCTACCGCCTCTCTAACCCATTTCTTCAACTCTACAGTTTGTTTGCTTGTATCTGACATTTTGGCTTTAATATGGTATTTGCTGTATTCGATAATAAGTTCATAAATTCTGTTGGAAACATTTGCCAATTTTATGGGATCCTTAGTACCTGTATCCCTTGTATCCTCTATCATACTCCTTATGACTTGCGACTCCATGGCCACATCCATATCTACTTCAAACACATGATTGTCTGAGGTGCACAAAATCACTTTGTCTTCCATAGATACCGAATGTATAATAAAAATTTGAATGAAATTGAGAGGATAGAAAATTCAGCACAGGTGATATAAAATCGATATGATTTAATTCAGTACAATGATCTGTCTTAGAGAGTCCGTATTCGAAGAAGTTCTTAATAGTATTTGGAGCGGTAAAAGATCAATGGATGCGTCGATAGGTAAACCTAAAAATTAAACTTTATTTATAGAACGTTTAATTTTAGTTTTAATTTTAAATGGAAAAATTGAATTATACAATAGCTATACGATAGTTAATTGAGATTTATTGAGACAAATGTTATTTAATCAAACTCACTGTGTCGCACTCTGTCGACACTTTAGATCAGTCTACACTGAGATAAAATGGGAGAGTCTGATAATGGTGTCTCGATAGATCAGGATACAGGCGAAATAGATTTGTTGAAAAGGCTTGAGGAACTTTCAAGCAAAGGCAATTGGGCAGTGTAAAGCCAAACTCTGCAAACTTTGTCGGCCTCTGCCTAAATGGGAGCTTTGGAACAGGGTATGGACATCCATCAAATCATAAAGGATAGAGCAATTTTGTCAGATGATGTAGTTGCAACTGATCTGGTAGACATGTATCCAAAGTGTGGAAGCTTAGATTAGGGGTGGGAACTATTTGACAAAATACCACCTAAAAATGTGTTTTCATGGAATGCCATGATTAGAGGATATGTACAAACTGGATTTGTCGACAAGGCTTTAAAGTCTTTCAAGCAAAACAAATTGGCAACATACTTCCGACCTATGCCAATATGTGAGCTTAATAACAGGAAATCGATGTACGTCCTATGGAATATAGAAAGCTTAATAATAGAACACTTAATGGAAGGGGGGATTTTGTCATTCGAAATGCTCTAGTAGACACCTATGGAAAATATGGAAGCATAGACAAGGCACATTAATTGTTTGACAATATGCCTCAAAGAAATGTTTTTCAAACGGAATGTGGGATTTGCATAAAATGAATTTTGCAAGGATGTTTTTAAAGCATTTGAATTAAGCCAACATTATGGAAATGTCTTAACATTATAAAATTTACTTGTACTGTATGTGCATGCAACCATTCTTATCTCATTATATCTACAATTGACGATTATGTGTGCATGGATGATCTATTTGTTCAAATTGGCTATCTTGAGGACACCCACGACTTTATCATTATGATGCTAGTTAATCCTATAGTGGTTTTGTGGATCTATTTCCATGTTTCCTGCAAATCACATATGAACATAGTCTCAAGAGTATTTACAATGATATTACTTTTTTACTTGGATCCTGAAAGAGATGTCACTTATGTTCTTCTCTCAAACATCAATGAACAAGTCCCTATTTGTAGTTGGATTCAAGGCCATAAAATAGGGTATGCATTATGTAGGAGAGAGATCACATCCACAAACACAATAAATCTATGTAAAGTTGGAGAATTAAGCTTAGGAGTTGGAGTCCTTACGATATTTTTCCAATATAACACATTTATTTAGTGGTGTGGAAAACATGGCAAATGCTTTTCGTTTTGTACGTATGCCTCCTAGAAACTATTACAGTTATTAAAAACCTTTTAGTCTGTGTTGATTACCACATTGCAATGAAATTTATCTGTGAGATTGTTGCAATTCTTACTTATAATGATTTAGTTTAGATTATTTCATGAAGAGGAAATGAATTCACATTAACACACATTTTTCCATGGAATACTCCAAAGCCTATTCAATTCATGTGAATTAATTTCTTATATGAAGTTATTATGAAAACCTTAATATATGGGTTCCTATGTTGTTTGGTATTTTGTATAATGTTAAGGGACATTCTCTAATAAAGTTACTACTTCTTCATGTCTTGTAAAACAATTTATAAATAGAGTGTAGATCTAGGTAGAAGATACAAAGAAATCGATGCTAGAATATGAAGCTGAATAGGCAAGACACCAATGTGTTGGGAAAGTTTCTAGACAACCAAAATCTAGGGTATCATATAAACACGAAGGATCAAGGCACCAATGGTAGGATGAGTATCTAACCATTATGTAATCTTAATAGGGTTTCTGATTGTTCGTCCTTCTCTTGGTATAAACGATGCACATAGAGGAACTCTTTCATGCTTACATTTACCTAGCATGCTAGATCAATGAGTAAACCTCATGTACATTTTTCATTAATTCTAGTGATAATGTAAAGAGGACCATCAGGTGCATGAATAGAGGCATCAATGTGCATGAAGGTAATAACAAAAAGGTGGTTATCTTCTTTTTTCCAATGAAAAACAACTATCATGAAAATTACATTGTGTAATGGTTTAATCATATGATTAGAGGTTAATATGTCTCTACAAGATTAGAAAAATATATAAGTAACAAATTTTTATCAATTTACAAGATTTGAATTGAAGTTGAAATAGATTTATTTCCTTTTTACTTCACAATAGCTACCTAAATTACATTAGAGTTGATGAGGTCTTGCACTTGGTTTTTATGAAGCATGCATCACTCCGTATCATACCCAGGTGTTTGATGATATTTCTAGAAGAATTTTAGGTAAAAATCATGTAGAGGTTTGGTAGTGTTTGAAAGGTGGAAAATTGTGATTTTATGCTTGGGAGATAGAATAACAATCTTCTTCACCCTATCATTCAAGGAAAACCCTAGAGGTGTCAATCTAAGGTATGCAAATGAGAAAGAGATCTTGTAATAGGGTTTTCCTAGGGTCTCATTAGGAACTAAAGAGGGGTTCACCACCAAGCCAGGACTTGGAATGACAAGATATGCAAATGATATGCAAGACCTAACTAGATGACCTAGAGAATGAAACTTAAATACAAAATGACAAATTGAGAATGAATGGAGGTGCAACTGGAAGAATGATGATGTTGAAACAAGATCCAAAACCTTGGAAACTTATTGGTTGATGCCCAATAGGAATCATACACTAGTTTGGGCGATTTAGGACCTTAGACTAGGTTTTTTGTGCCAAAACTAGAATCTGACAGTAGTGAGTCTGAATCTCTTGAAATCTAGAAAAATCCCTATACTAGGACTTATACACCATAAGTGGCGTATTAGTCCCAATCAACTTTTTTGAAGGGTTAAGGTCTTATTTTTCTCCCTATATTTGCTCTTCCTTCCACACTTCATTTCTAGATACAAAACCCTGATTTTCAACTTGTAGGTGACTTTTTGTGTAGATAACAACCTTGTGACAACTTGATGACTTTCTTCAACCTTGAAATCTAATCTTCAAAGGATCTTTAAGCTTTAAGACACCTAGATATGCAATCACACATGTAGGGAGAGAAAAAATTGTTGATTGTTAGAGAATAGGGGTTTTCCTTGTTCAATCCCCTTTTAAGTAATTAAACTAAATGATGAGATAATGAAACAAGGGAATGGAACATGAAACATGAACAATGATACCTTGAATGATGTCTTGTAAATCTATAATCTAACATGAAGTGGCCATAAAGGATGTAGATCTAGATCTTGAAATAATTGTAGAATAATGCTTAATCTTGGATCTTGAATGCAACATCACAACACTAGCTCAACAACGTGCTTGATGCTTGATAACCTTGAGATGATGATGGATCTTAAATTTCTGCAACAATTGATGAAGAATTCTACCATTGGGTGCATTATAAATGCTCTTGTAAACTCTCTGGACACACTTGTTAAGTATTGTAATCATAAACTTGCTATTAGGAATGCTATCTTGAAAGTCTTACATTGATCTCTTGAATGCTTAGGTGAAAATGAGTGAAAGAAACTTGTATTTATACCTTTTTATGCCTAATTTCTTGAAATTACAACACTACAAGCTGGCATCAGATCTAGCAGAATAAAATCTTGCCAAGAATTTTAATTAAATTTGATTTTGGGCCACAAAGGACTC
>VDFB02281492.1:691511498-691599684 GCA_007258455.2 Sequoia sempervirens
TAAAAATATTGACGAGTCAAAAACTATAAATATCAGTAACCATGTTATATTAGTATATTTAATTTGACCAAGGCGTTGGCACTCCCCAAAAAAATTGTTAACTCTCTAGAACAACTAAATTGGTAAGGCTAAGGTATTGTAAAGAAGGATTTAAGGGTTAATCTTGTGATGAATTCACCTAGTCTTCATCTTTATATAACATACTAGGCCTTAAGAGGGCCATCCTTGAGGTTGATACAAGGTAATTAAAGAGAGATCAAATAATTAAGAGTAATCTTGAGACAAATCTCATCCTATGTAGATTAGTTCCATAAAATATAATACAAGATATCTTACTACCTTTTTTTTAATTTTACTTAATGATGATAAGAATGAAATATATGAGACTAACCCATATAATGGTCATAAAAACCTAATGATATTTAATTTTTGAGAAATTGATTCATCTAGGAAATTAAAATGTGAAGTAATAACGCCTATCTTATTAATGAGTCTTGATATTCAAGTTCTTTAATTATACATTTTGTTAGCATAGTAGGCTTGCAAAGATGATAGTTCAACCTTTTTTTGATATAAAATAGAACTTTATAAATGTTATTTATTATTATTATTTTTTATAGATGAAGAGATATAGATTAGTCATGATTAAGATTAATATAACAATATGGTAAGCTTAAAACATGTGTTGATAAATATGTACATCTAAGACTTTAATGGAAAGGACCTTCACTAATGATATGTGTAAAAAAAATATCCTATACCTGGAATAGAGAAACCAACTATAGAGGAAAATCATGAATATGTGATAAAAAACTATGAAAAACCATCAAAGTAGAATAGGCTGTCAATTGCAAAAATCACATCATATTGGTAATTTACTAAAATAGTTCTAATATAGGCTCCTAATGGAGAAAGGCATCCCTTGTAGATATGGTAAAAATCATTGAATGTACATATAAGTACAAGAAAAATAAAAATAAGATAATGAAAACTAAGTAGACCAGAATCTAACATTAATGAGACTAACCAAAACACAAGACCAAAGTAAAGTCACACATTCCATCACTGAAATGAATATTTCCATAAATTCATAAGAAAATAAAATAGAAAGCTTGAGTGCATTAATAAGAAAAATAGTAGCACCAAATAATTATTTCATCAAGTTTTATCTATGAATGGGTAACTCACCATCATCTAGCTATTAAGAAAGAAATTTATTAACCATAATTGTTTCTAATTTTATAGGGACTAACATGCAGACCCTAAAATGTACCATGATTCCTTCTCCTATTACCTTGCATTCAAAATTAGGATTACATATTCCACTTGGAGCTTCTTTGGACAACCCTTTTACTAAATAAATATAGAGTTTTATATTTCTTTAGAAATTTTATATCATGAGAAATTCTTCTCATCACATTAAAATGTTTGATCTAGTTGATCTTTTGTGATATTAAATCATCATGTAATCCTTCAACATCTTATAGAATCCTATATAGTAAATGTTTTGAATTGATCGTGATATTGCATGTCTACCATAAACCTACTAAAATGATCTTTGTGTAATGCATTTTTTATTATTAATTATATCCGCAAATAACAAACATTGTTTTAAAATTATATATATTTTTATTAGATTTAAATGTCACATATATGATCTTCATTAGACTCATGTTATGATCAATAGGAAGTCCAAATATTGTAATCACATGATATAATTCTTCTACATTCATATCATTTATGTTAAGCTCATATTGGTCTACTTATTTTCTATGTCTTCATACAATGAAACAATTATCACTTTTTTTAACATATTCTTACATTATTAAATATTTTTCATGGAATCATTTTATATTAGTTATAAGGTGTATGATTTTGTTGTAAGAAAAATTTGAGATTATTTTAAAACTATTGCTTATATATATATAGATACACTTCCCAATTCAAAATAAGGAATCGATTTAATTGATTTTGAATACCTCTAAACACATCCATATTAACTATAGATTTTATCATTGTAAAAATTAAATGTGAGCAGAACTTTTATTAAAAAAGAGCGTATCAAACTCAAACTTTATCATTCAAATATATTATACAGCTTTGAAATTTCTTCATCCTCTTCGAGAGTCGAGTCATTTTCTATGTTAAACTCAAACTTATCATTCAAATGTATTATACAGCTCTGAAATTTCTTCCTCCTCTTCAAGAGTCAAGTCATTTTTTATGTTAAATTTTTGGCGAATCATTTCTGGGTCTTTACATGCAGCAATGTCCTCAGCCACAATGCGATATGTTATCTCAAGTAGACTCTGAACGTAAAGGTAATTAGCTGCCTGCACTCAAAATTTATTGAATAAATCATTAAAAAGGGACAAATAACGCAGCTAAGGTTTAAAGAAGCAATGCTTTTTCTTTTCCATGAGAAGCACTAACAGAATGAAACATACGTGCATCAGCTGGAAGAGAGTATCCTTATCATCAGCTACCGCCTCTCTAACCCATTTCTTCAAATCTACAGTTCGTTTGCTTGTATCTGACATTTTGGCTTCAATATGGCATTCGCTGTATTTAATAATAAGTGCATAAATTCTGTTGGAAACATTTGCCAATTTTATGGGATCCTTAGTACCTGTATCCCTTGTATCCTCTATCAAACTCCTTATGACTTGCGACTCCATGGCCACATCCATATCTACTTCAAACACATGATTGTCTGAGGTGCACAAAATCACTTTGACTTCCATAGATACCGAATGTATAATAAAAATTTGAATAAAATTGAGAGGAGAGAAAATTCAGCACAGGTAATATAAAATCGATATGATTTAATTCCGTACAATCATCAGTCTTAGAGAGTCCGTATTTGAAGAAGTTCTCAATAGTATTTGGAGTGTTAAAAGATCAATGGATGCGTCGATAGGTAAATATAAAAATTAAACTTTAGTTATGGAACATTTAATTTTAATTTTAATTATTAAAAGGAAAAATTGAATTAAACAATAGCTATACGATAGTTAATTGAGATTTATTGAGACAAATGTTATTTAATCAAACTCACTGTGTCGCACTCTGTCGACACTTTAGATCAGTCTACACTGAGATAAAATTGGATCGTCTGATAATGCTATCTCGATAGATCAGGATACAGGCGAAATATATTTGTTGAAAAGGCTTGAGGAACTTTCAAGCAAAGGCAATTGGGCAGTGTAAAGCCAAACTCTGCAACCTTTGTCGGCCTCTGCCTAAATGGGAGCTTTGGAACAGGATATGGACATCCATCAAATCATAAAGGATAGAGGAATTTTGTCAGATGTTATACTCGCAACTGGCCTGGTAGACATGTATCCAAAATGTGGAAGCATAGACAAGGGGTGGGAACTATTTGACAAAATGACTCCAAAAAATGTGGTTTCATGGAAGGCCATGATTAGAGGATATGCACAAACTTGATTTGTCGACAAGGCTTTAAAGTCTTTCAAGCAAAACAAATTGGCAACATACTTCCGACCTATGCCAATATGTGAGCTTAATAACAGGAAATCGACATACGTCCTATGGAATATAGAAAGCTTAATTTTAGAGCGCTTAATGGAAGGGGAGATTCTGTCATTGGAAATGCTCTAGTAGACACCTATGGAAAATATGGAAGCATAGACAAGGCACATTAATTGTTTGACAATATGCCTCAAAGAAATGTTTTTCAAACGGAATGTGGGATTTGCATAAAATGAATTTTGCGAGGATGTTTTTCAAGCATTTTAATTAAGCCAACATTATGGAAATGTCTTAACATTATAAAATTTATAAAATTTACTTGTGCTGTATGTGCATGCAACCATTCTTGTCTCATTATATCTACAATTGACGATTATGTGTGAATGGATGATCTATTTGTTCAAGTTGGCTATCTTAAGGACACCCACGACTTTATCGTTACGATGCTAGGGTTTTGTGGATCTATTTCCTTGTTTCCTGTAAATCACATATGAACATAGTCTCAAGAGTATTTAAAATGACATTACTTTTTTGCTTGGATCTTGAAAGAGATGTCACTTATGTTCTTCTCTCAAACATCGATGAACAAGTCCCTATTGGTAGTTGGATTCAAGGCCATAAAATAGGGTATGCATTATGTAGGAGAGAGATCACATCTACAAACACAATAAATCTATGTAAAGTTGGAGAATTAGGCTTAGGAGTTGGAGTCCGTACGATATTTTCCGAATATAACACATTTATTTAGTGGTGTGGAAAAGGAGGAATTTTTTTTATTTCTCTACCACCATAACCTGAAAAACATGGCAAATGCTTTTCGTTTTCTAGGTATGCCTCCCAGAAACTATTACAGTTATTAAAAACCTTTTAGTGTGTGTTGATTACCACATTGCAATGAAATTTATCCGTGAGATTGTTGCAATTCTTACTTATAATGATTTAGTTTAGATGATTTCATGAAGAGGAAATGAATTCACATGCACACACATTTTTCCATGGAATACTCCTAAGCCTATTCAATTCATGTGAATTAATTTCTTATATGAAGTTATTTTGAAAACCTTTTATGTATGATAAACCTTAATATATGGGTTCCTATGTTGTTTGGTATTTTGTATAATTTTAAGGGAAATTCTTTAATAAAGTTACTACTTCTTTATGTCTTGTAAAACAATTTATAAATAGAGTGTAGATCTAGGTAGAAGATACAAAGAAATCGATGCTAGAATATGAAGTTGAATATGCAGGACACCAATGTGTTGGGAAAGTTTCTAGACAATCAAAATATAGGGTATCATATATACACGAAGGCTCAAGGCACCAACGGTAGGATGAGTAGAACCATTATGTGCTTTTAATAGGGTTTCTGATTGTTCGTCCTTCTCTTGGTACAAATGATGCACATAGAGGAACTCTTTCATGCTTACATTTACCTAGCATGCTAGATCAATGAGTAAACCTCCTGTACATTTTTCATTAATTCTAGTGATAATGTAAAGAGGACCATCAGGTGCATGAATAGAGGCATCAATGTGCATGAAGGTAATATCCAAAAGGTGGTTATCTTCTTTTTGCCAATGAAAAACAACTATCATGAAAATTACATTTTGTAATGGTTTAATCATATGATTAGAGGTTATGGAAGTGGGTTATGTATCAAAATATGTCTCTACAAGTTTAGAAAAATATATAAGTAACAAATTTTTATCAATTTACAAGATTTGAATTGAAGTTGAAATAGATTTATTTCCTTTTTACTTCATAATAGCTACCTAAATTACATTAGAGTTGATGAGGTCTTGCACTTGGTTTTTATGATGCATGCATCACTCCGTATCATACCCAGGTGTTTGATGATATTTCTATAAGACTTTTAGGTCAAAATCATGTAGAGGTTTGGTAGTGTCTGAAAGATGGAAAATTGTGATTTTATGCTTGGGAGACAGAGTAACAATCTTCTTCACCCTATCATTGACGGAAAACCCTAGAGATGTCAATATAAGGTATGCAAAGGATAAAGAGATCTTGTAATAGGGTTTTCCTAGGGTCTCATTAGGAACTAAAGAGGGGTTCACCACCAAGCTAGGACTTGGAATGACAATATATGCAAATGATATGCAAGACCTAACTAGATGACCTAGAGAATGAAACTTAAATACAAAATGACAAATTGAGAATGAATGGAGGTGCAGCTGGACAAGTGATGAGGTTGAAACAAGATCCAAAACCATGGAAACTTATTGGTTGATTCCCAATAGGACTCATACACTAGTTTGGGAAATTTAGTCCTAGACTAGGTTTTCTGTGCCAAAACTAGAATCTGACAGTAGAAATTCTGAATCTCTTGAAATCTAGAAAAAACCCTATACTAGGACTTATACACCACAAGTGGCGTATCAGTCCCACTCAGTGTTTTTGAAGGTTTAAGGTCTTATTTTTCTCCCATATATTTTCTCTTTCTTCCACACTTCATTTCTAGATCCAAAACCCTAATTTTCAACATGTAGGTGACTTTTTGTGTAGATAACAACCTTGTGACAACTTGATGACTTTCTTCAACCTTGCAATCTAATCTTGAAAGGATATTTAAGCTTTAAGACACCTAGATATGCAATCACACATGTAGGGAGAGAAAAAATTGTTGATTGCTAGAGAATAGGGGTTTTCCTTGTTCAATCCCTTTTTAAGTAATTAAACTAAATGGTGAGATAATGAAACAAGGGAATGGAACATGAAACATGAACAATGTTACCTTGAATGATGTTTTGTAAATATTTAATCTAACATGAAGTGGCCATAAAGGATGTAGATCTAGATCTTGAAATAACTGTAGAATAATGCTTAATCTTGGATCTTGAATGCAACATCACAACACCAACTCAACAACATGCTTGATGCTTGATAACCTTGACATGATGGTGGATATTAAATTGCTGCAACAATTGATGAAAAATTCTACCATTGGGTGCATTAGAAATGCTCTTGTAAACTCTCTTGGTCACACACTTGTTAAGTCTTGTAATCATAAACTTGCTATTAGGAATGCTATCTTGAAAGTCTTATGTTGATCTCTTGAATGGTTAGGTGAAAATGAGTGAAATAAACTTGTATTTATACTTTTTATGCCTAATTTCTTGAAATTACAACACTACAAGCCGATATCAGATCTAGCAAAATAAAATCTTGCCAAAATTTTTAATTAAATTTGATTTTGGGCCACAAAGGACTCATATGCTATAAGTGATGTATGAGTCCCATTAGGCTTAACTATGGAACACATTTTTATTTATTTTTGATGAATAGGCAACAATCTATATTAATAAAAGATAAAGATATATATTCATAAAAAAAGGTGGGTTGTAAAAAGGCACACCCTGAGAGTCAAATGGGTATTGCCCAGAAAAGCCAAAAGATCACATGTGCCAAACCCAGAAGTCCAAGCTTACAAAAGAAATAAAAAAGGACATTAAGCGGCTAGAGCAGTGCCAACAAAGCCAAGAGGGTCTTTGTCATCCATATTTTTCCCCCATACATCAACGGGGTCTGGAGTGACGTCAAGAGGAGGACCCCAACCATCATCATCTTTTTTCTCTTTATCTTCTTCCTCATGCTGGGGCGAGATTGAAAGCACCAAACATGGGAGACTTTTACTAGTAGCTGGCCAACCAAAGCTAGAAGCAGAAGGGTCATCAGAGGGCTACCCGGAACTGCCATTGCCACTCCCCAAAGCATCGCTAGAAGGCCACCCCTGGTTAGCTTGTGGTAGAGGAGAACGGTTTCGCCGAGGAGTGTGAGAATCCCACCGAAGCGGTGGCTGGGAGCGGGTACGCGTAGAGCCACTCCACTACCAGCCCCTTGAGGGCGACCATCTGCGGGAAGAGGTGGGCAAAGTGGGGACCCGAGCAATAGTAGAAGGGGAATTACCCCAGTGATCTAGGAGAACCTGAAGGCGAACAACTTCAAGTGCAACTTTATTAGCTTGCACCTGAACCTATTGAAGCACATTAGAGAAAATAATAGCTTTAACATACAAAAATACATGAATATCCATTTGAGCATGTGAAAATATACAAGCATTTTTGTCTTTCCAAATATTGAAGAGAATTTCCTTCCTAAAAATGTGCCAAAGCTGGGTGAATTTTGCAAGAAATCTGGGAGAATCTCCCAGCAACACCATATGCCAAGAAAAGGGCTCTGGCCTAAAGGGCCAAAAAAGTCATGAATCCAAGTCCAAAGCTACTGGGCTCTGGGACAAAACCTGTAAAGATGCTTAAAATTCTCAGTGTGCCCATAAAAAGGGCAACGAGGGTCTTGGACCCCCAGGTGAACAAGCTGAAAACCCATAGGCAAACCTTGGAAAAGAATACACCAAGCAAAGTGGGAAAGTTTTGGCTCAACACTTGCAGACCAAGTGGCAGCAAATTTTTTATGCCAGACATGAGCAAGAGATTGAAGAATCCACCTTTGGTTCAAACTCTGAATCATAGGAAAGTGTGGTGAAAGCCACCTATAACCAAGCTGAGGCTTGTAGTTCCTAAAAGGGGTGTCTGTATACCACTTCCAGTCTTTCCACCAAGGTTTGGTCCCATGAATTCCAACCTTATGAAGCATTTCTATAGGAATAACATTCACCAGACCATCATAAGTAGCACAGTCCTGGTTATGAAGCCTGTACTGGGAACAAAATTTTTCCCATGGCATAATACACATGGTGGGTCTATGAAATATTTGTTGCAAGGTTTGGATACCCTTGTTGTGAAATCTAAGCACCTTGAGGCAAGGTCACTTAGCCAATGACTGGCCATTACAAGCAAAACAAGGCGACCACCAAATATTTTGCTGGTTGAGAGAGAGCCCATCTTGAAAACTAGAGCCAGCCCAATGGAGCCAGGGTTTGATAGTCTCCCAGGCTCGCCATATAATTTTGGCCATAAAAATCCCAACAATCTAGACTGGTTCTTCCATGACCAGAAGGGTTTGAAAGCCAATCCCCTTCTAGGAAGGTCTATGGATAGGGAAGCCGGATTGAATACCATGTCGGAGAATAATTTTCTAGGCCTCGTCCCTAGTAAGGGCACAAATAATCCATTTAACACACAAAGTAGTCCCTTGCTGTTGAGTGGAAAACAACCCAAGTCCTCCTGAATCTTTGGGAAGGAAACATAATTCCCAAGCCACATGGTGAAACCCTCTGTGAGACTCAGAGGAGGCCCAAAGAAAGTCTCTAAGCAATTTGTTAGGCTTACCATAGGTAGCTTTGGAAGGGGCCCAACAAGAAGAGTAGTAGACATGGGTGGTCGCTAGAACTTTGGAGCACACCTGAAATTTCCCCGCTAAAGAAAGGGGCTTGGTAATCCAATAAGAAAATTTTTGCTTGACCCTGGAGAGCATAGCTTTCCAATGTTTGGCCAGGGGCCTTTGAAAAGCAAAGGGAATGCCCAGAAACCAAAAAATTTCTCCTGGCCCAATCCACTTCCAACCATACTGCTGCAACCAAGGAGGGGAAGGGAATATAGACTGTCGGTAGCACAGAGTTTTGTGCCACTGAATGGAAAAACCAGAAGAAAGACAAAAAGTATTAAGGCACTCAAGGGCCACAACAATTGAATCTTCTTCTTCCAGAAGAGTGAGGAAAGAGTCATAAAAAAATGGCCATTAACTAGCTAAGCTTGAGAGTTGGGAAAAGAGATGCCCTTGACACGCTGCTGGGAAACCTCATTGGCCAGGAGGTATCCAAAATCCTCAGCAGCAAGCGCATACAAAGAGGGGGCAAGCGGGAACCCTTGCTGAATGAAACGAAAGAGTCCAAAGGTAGAGGATTGTCAACCATTGATGGTGATGCAAGCCGAGACATCTGCAAAGAGCTAATTGAATGAAGTTGGACCCAAAACCCAAAGCTTGCAGCATAGCAAGAATAAAAGGCCATTCAATGCAGTCATAAGCCTTGGAAAATCCAATTTTAATGAACATGGCTTTCTGGTTTGAATGTTTGGACCATTCCATGCCTTCTCGAAAAACAATAATATTATCTAGAATAAACCTGGATTTGATAAACCCAGTTTTCTCTAGGCGCACAATCTGAGGTAGAAGATGGTGTATCTTTAGAGCCAAAGCCTTGGCGATAATCTTGTAGGAGACATTGAGAAGCGTGATAGGTCTCCAGTTGCAAATGTCTTTCAGGTCACCAGACTTAGGTATGAATTTTATATTTCCTTTGTTAATTAAGTTACCTAGAGAATTAGCATTAAAATCCTCTAAGTAAACATGATGCAGATCATGCCCAATACAGTCCCACAGGGCCTTGTAGAATTCACAAGGAAACCCATCAACCCCCGAGGCTTTGTCATCATCCATGGAATGGACAACCTCTTTGAGATCATCAATTGTTAACAGTTGATCACAATTTTTTTTCTGAGCTGAAGAAAGCTTATTTGGCACCACAACAAGGAAATCTTGAAGGGCTTGCTGTTGCATAGGTGTGGGCTCCTGTGTAGTGAAAACTTGCTCATAATAATGCACAAAGGCCTGGAGAATGTTAGACAGCTCAGAAAGCACCTGAATGCCATCTTTTATTTTTTTAATTCCTGAGGATGAGTGTCTGGTACGCAGAGCCAAAAAAAACTCTTTTGAGGCATGATCACCAACCTTTAACCAATGTAATCGAGCTTTGATTTGTGCACCTCTAGTAGCATAACTGTCCACCACTTATTTTTTGTTCCTTAAGTCTCCCACCCTGACTTGCAAAGATGGAGAAAAAGGGCTGGCCGCCAAGGCCTTAGTAGCTGAGCAGAGGTTAGTGATGGTAGCCTCATAAGACTGCCGACGAAAGATAGCCAGCTGGCCCCCATAAATGCACAAAAATCTAGCCATGTGAGTGATAGCATCATTCCACCAATTAATCCAGCCTATATGATGAGCTAGCCTACACTCCAAATTCCAGACTCTATGAATGTGGGCTAGGGTAGGCTTGTGGCAGAGTAAGGATGTGTTTAGAAAAAAATGAGTTCTACACGTGTGAGGCTGTCGAGTCTCCCATTCAATGTGAAAAATAAATGGGGAAGTGGTCTGACAAGGTCACATCCACTAACAGCTTAATCGGGAGGGAAGCGTTGTCAAAAGAGAAAAAACATTGAGCCGAGATCATGGCACGATCAAGGCGCTTAAATATTCTATCATAAAAAATGCTTAGAATGATGCAAAATAAAGATCGAGGCCCTAAAACCTAGGTGGGACTCATATGCTTAAGGTGGCATATGAGTCCTAGATCACTAAATCTAGGTAACACAACTTAAGAAGATGTGAATTATGATTGGATGTTGATTTATATTGGGATTATCCTTGAAAAGATGCATTAATTAAGGCTTGTGGATGCAAAATAATTCCAAATAAGGCATAAAGAAGCCTAGTTATTTATGAAAACCCTAGAAAAGTGTGAAAGTGTAGTACAACACTTTACAACACCTTAAATAAGGTACAATTAAGTTCATTTAGCTCACAAGGGCCCAAGACCTAATGTGAATGTGTCAAACACATTACAACACTAAATCAAGGCATCATTATGCTTAATTTAATGAGGGCCCAAACAAGCAAGAAAAAGTAGAGGGATAATTTTTTCATTGCCATAGTGTCCATAGGATCAATAGGAGGAAGTTCAATCAATTAATTTGAGCAATTATAGTATAATAGAATGAAGAGATTTAAAAATTTCAATTAATTATTGATTCTTTTGTTTAAATTGATAGACTCAACTATAAAAGGTATTCTAGCTATAAAAAATGCATGGATATTGTTGGAAGAAGGATATTTTATCTTGATGAGGTTTCTATTTTTTATTAAATTATTTATAGTTAGGAGTGATAGCCTTAGTTTAAAATTAATGGGAGCCAATGATGAAAATCCCTAATATTGTCTAGCTAACAACTAGTAATCATAAAGATTCATGCAAAGATGTGTGAATAAAGTATATTACATCAATAGAATCTTATCTTGAATGTGTAGTTATAGGTTTTCAATGCAAGCCCAATGAAAATCAACATATAGAAGGGAATATGAGATTTTATAGAAGAGGGCTTGATGCCACCCTAGGAAGTTAGCTACATTCTCCTTGGCTCCTTGCTTATAATGAACCAAATCAATCAATATGACTTGAGGTCCAATATTAGCTAGTAAGAGTTGGATAAATTCATTAATGAGTTGTTGGAAGGAATAGATTGAATTGTTAGGTAATGAAAAAAAATAAATCTGAGGTTCTTTCTTTTAATGACTAAAGAAATATCTTGGGTAAATAATCAAAGAGGATATTACTACATACATAATGCATTAAAGACAATATATAAATATTACGATCTATTTTTTCATTGTACCTCTCAAAATGGGGTTTTTTAATGCTTTAGGGTATTAGAGGTTCAAGGATTGAAAATCATAGTGGGATACAAGTGAAATATGATGGATGAGTAGATTGGGATTGGTTTTGATTCATATTGGATATTTTATGTTGTAAAGAGCTCAAATTTTGTACACAAGGTTTGTTAATGACATGATTAATAAGTGAGATGGTTTTAGAATTGGTAGAATCGGATGGATGGGAAGTAGTAATTGGTGGATTGATATTTTGGTAAGTGAATTATAGATGAGGTTGACCAAAAATGTTTTGGTAAATAGGTGGATTTATATTTGGAGAGTAAATGGGAGAGTGGATACGGGTGGAACAAAGCTTTATTGGTTTATAGGATTCCCACATGTAAGACCTAAACACTTGGAGTGTGTAAACCAACAAACTCTATGACCAAGTCATCAAACTTGTGTGCCAAGTGTTGATTGAAATTTTAAGTGAGATGGGAAGTCTTCCAACCTCAAAAGGAGTGTGCATGAGGTTTAGAAAACAACTTGGTAACCTCAAGAGGTCTAAAATCTTGAACATCATCTAGCCACAACTAGGATGCTTATTTTCTATGTACAATCAATATGATCAATTGGGATATATCCCATATTGAATTTATAATCTCCACTTAATTGTAACTAAGAGTAGATCATAAAGGCCTCTATAAAATTATCAAATTTTAGTTCTATTAACTTGAGGATTTTTTTTGTTGTTGGATTTTCCTTACACTAATATATACATATGCCATATCAAATAATTTCTTAGTTCTCATTTAACTCAAAACATTGATGAGTCTAAAATTAGAAATATCAGTAACCATGTTATACTAGTATATTTAATTTGACCAAGGTGTTGGCACTCCCCAAAAAAATTGTGAACTTTCAAGAACAACTAAATTGGTAAGGCTAAGGTATGCTAAAGAAGGATTTAAGGGTTAATATTGTGATGAATTCACCTAGTCTTCATCTTTATATAACATACTAAGCCTTAAGAGGAGGTTGAGGTATGCTAAAGAAGGATTTAAGGGTTAATCTTGTGATGGATTCACCTATTCTTCATCTTTATATAACATACTAAGCCTTAAGAGGGCCATCCTTGAGGTTGATACAAGGTAATTAAAGAGAGATCAAATAATTAAGAGTAACCTTGAGACAAATCTCATCCTATGTAGATTAGTTCCATAAAATATAATACAAGATATCTTACTACTTTTTAAAAATTTTACTTAATGATGATAAGAATGAAATATATGAGACTAACCCATATAATGGTCATAAAAACCTAATGATATTTAATTTTTGATAAATTGATTCATGTATGAAATTAAAATGTGAAGTAATAATTCCTATCTTATTAATGAGTCTTGATATTCAAGTTCTTTAATTATACATTTTATTAGTATAGTAAGCTTGCAAAGATGATAGTTCAACCTTTTTTTGATATAAAATAGTTTATAAATGTTTATTATTATTATTATTTTTTATAGATGAAGAGATATAGATTAGTCATGATTAAGATTAATATAACAATATGGTAAGCTTAAAACATGTGTTGTTAAATATGTACATCTAAGACTTCAATGGAAAGGACCTTCACTAATGATATGTGTTCAAAAATACATCCTATACCTAGAATAGAGAAACCAACTATAGAGGAAAATCATGAATATGTGATCAAAAACTATAAAAAACCATCAAAGTAGCATAGGATATCAATAGCAAAAATCACATCATATTGGTAATTTACTAAAATAGTTCTAATATAGGCTCCTAATGGAGAAAGGTATCCCATGTAGATATGGTAAAAATCATTGAATGTACATATAAGTACAAGAAAAACAAAAATAAGATAATGAAAACTAGGTAGACCAAAATATAACATTAATGAGACTAACCAAAACACAAGACCAAAGTAAAGTCACACATTCCATCATTGAAATGAATATTTCCATAAATTCATAAGAAAATCAAATAGAAAGCTTGAGTGCATTAATAAGAAAAATAGTAGCACTAAAATAATTATTTCATAAGTTTTATCCATGAATGGGTAGCTCACCATCATCTAGCTATTAAGAAAGAAATTTATTAACCACAATTGTTTCTAATTTTATAGGGACTAACATGCAGATCCTAAAACGTACCATGATTCCCCTTCTCCTATAACCTTGCATTCCAAATTAGGATTACATATTCTACTTGGAGCTTCTTTGGACAATCCTTTTAATAAATAAATATAGAGTTTTATATTTCTTTAGAAATTTTATATCATGAGAAATTCTTCTCATCACATTAAAATGTTTGCTCTAGTTGATCTTTTGTGATATTAAATCATCATGTAATCCTTCAACATCTTATAGAATCCTATATAGTAAATGTTTTGAATTGATCGTGATATTGCATGTCTACCATAAACCTACTAAAATGATCTTTTTGTAATGCATTTTTTATTATTAATTATATCCACAAATAATAAACATTGTTTTAAAATTATATATATTTTTATTAGATTTAAATATCATATATATGATCTTCATTAGACTTATGTTATGCTCAATAGGAAGTCCAAATATGGTAATCAGATGATATAATTCTTCTACATTCATATCATTTATGTTAAGCTCATGTTGGTCTACTTGTTTTCTATGTCTTCATACAATGAGACAATTATCACTTTTTTTAACATATTCTTACATTAGTAAAGATTTTTCATGGAATCATTTTATATTAGTTATAAGGTGTATAATTTTGTTGTAAGAAAAAATTAAGATTATTTTAAAACTATTGCTAATATATATATATAAATAAAATAGATACACTTCCCAATTCAAAATAAGGAATCGATTTAATTGATTTTGAATGCCTCTAAACACATCCATATTAACTATAGATTTTATCATTGTAAAATGTGAGCAGAACTTTTATTAAAAAAGAGCGTATCAAACTCAAACTTATCATTCAAATATATTATACAGCTTTGAAATTTCTTCATCCTCTTCGAGAGTTGAGTCATTTTCTATGTTAAACTCAAACTTATCATTCAAATGTATTATACAGCTCTGAAATTTCTTCCTCCTCTTGAAGAGTCAAGTCATTTTCTATGTTAAATTTTTGGCGAATCATTTCTGGGTCTTTACATGCAGCAATGTCCTCAGCCACAATGCGATATGTTATTTCAAGTAGACTCTGAACGTAAAGGTAATTAGCTGCCTGCACTCAAAATTTATTGAATTAATCATTATAAAGGGAAAAACAACGCAGCTAAGATTTAAATAAGCAATTCTTTTTCTTTTCCATGAGAAGCAGTAACAGAATGGAACATACGTGGATCAACTGGAAGAGAGTATCCTTATCATCAGCTACCGCCTCTCTAACCCATTTCTTCAACTCTACAATTTGTTTGCTTGTATCTGACATTTTGGCTTCAATATGGCACTTGCTGTATTTGATAATAAGTGCATAAATTCCGTTGGAAACGTTTGCCAATTTTATGGGATCCTTAGTACCTGTATCCCTTGTATCCTCTATCATACTCCTTATGACTTGCGACTCCATGGCCACATCCACATCTACTTCAAACACATGATTGTCTGAGCTGCACAAAATCACTTTGCCTTCCATAGATACCAAATCTACAATAAAAATTTGAATGAAACTGAGAGGATAGAAAATTCAGCACAGGTAATATAAAATCGATATGATTTAATACAGTCTAATGATCAGTCTCAGAGAGTCCGTATTTGAAAAAGTTCTTAATAGTATTTGGAGCGGCAAAAGATCAATGGATGCGTCGATAGGTAAATATAAAAATTAAACTTTATTTATAGAACGTTTAATTTTAATTTTAATTATTACATGGAAAAATTGAATTATACAATAGCTATACGATAGTTAATTGAGATTTATTGAGACAAATGTTATTTAATCAAACTCACTGTGTCGCACTCTGTCGACACTTTAGATCAGTCTACACTGAGCTAAAATGGGAGCTTCTGATAACGGTGTCCCGATAGATCAGGACACAGGAAAAATGGATTTGTTGAAAAGGCTTCAGGAACTTTCAAGCAAAGGCAATTGGGCAGTGTAAAGCCAAACTCTGCAACCTTTGTCGGCCTCTGCCTAAATGGGAGCTTTGGAACAGGGTATGGACATCCATCAAATCATAAAGGATAGAGCAATTTTCTCAGATGTAGTTGCAACTGATCTGGTAGACATGTCTCCAAAATGTGGAAGGATAGATAAGGGGTGGGAACTATTTCACAAAATGCCACCAAAAAATGTGGTTTCACGGAATGCCATGATTAGAGGATATGCACAAAGTGGATTTGTCGACAAGGCTTTAAAGTCTTTCAAGGAAAACAAATTGGCAACATACTTCCCACCTATGCCAATATGAGAGCTTAATAACAGGAAATCGACGTACGCCCTATGGAAAATAGAAAGCTTAATAATAGAGCGCTTAATGGAAGGGAGGATTTTGTCATTCGAAATGCTCTAGTAGACACCTATGGAAAGTATGGAATCATAGACAAGGCACATTAATTGTTTGACAATATGCCTCAAAGAAATATTGTCAATGCAATGTTTTTGGGATTTGCATAAAATGAATTTCGCAAGGATGTTTTTAAAGCATTTGAATTAAGCAAACACTATGGAAATGTCTTTAACATTATAAAATTTACTTGTGTTGTATGTGTATGCAACCATTCTTATCTCATTATATCAACAATTGACAATTATGTGTGCACAAATGATCTATTTGTTGACGTTGGCTACCTTGAGGACAGCCACGACTTGATCATTATGATGCTAGTTAATCCTACAGTGGTTTTGTGGATCTATTTCCTTGTTTCCTGCAAATCACATATGAACATAGTCTCGAGAGTATTTACAATGGCATTACTTTTTTACTTGGATCCTGAAAGAGATGTCACTTGTGTTCTTCTCTCAAACATCGATGAACAAGTTCCTGTTTGTAGTTGGATTCAAGGCCATAAAATAGCGTATGCATTATGCAGGAGAGAGATCACATCCACAAACACAATAAATCTATGTAAAGTTGGAGAAATTGGCTTAGGAGCTGAAGTCCGTAGGATATTTTCCAAATGTAACACATTTATTTAGTGGTGTGGAAAAGGAGGAATTTTTTTGTTTCTCTACCACCATAACCTGAAAAACATGGCAAATGCTTTTTGTTTTCTAGGTATGCCTCCTAGAAACTATTATAGTTATTAAAAACATTTTAGTGTGTGTTGATTACCACATTGCAATAAAATTTATCTCTAAGATTGTTGCAATTCTTACTTATAATGATTAATTTAGATGATTTCATGAAGAGGAAATGAATTGACATGCACTCACATTTTTCTATGGAATACTCCAAAGCCTATTCAATTCATGTGAATTAATTTCATATATAAAATTATTTTGAAAACCTTTTATGTATGATAAACCTTAATATATGGGTTCCTAGATGTTGTTTGGTATATTCTATAATGTTAAGGGACATTCTCTAATAAAGTTATTGCTTCTTCATCTTGTAAAAAAATTTATAAATAGAGTGTAGATCCACGTAGAAGATACAAAGAAATCGATGCTGGAATATGAAGCTAAATAGGTAGGACACCAATGTGTTGGGAAAGTTTCTAGAAAACCAAAAGATAGGGTATCATTTTGTATACAAGCAAAGGTTCAAGGCACCAATGGTAGGATGAGTAGAACCATTATGTGCTCTTAATAGGGTTTTTGATTATGTTTGTTATCTTTTCAGAACCAAACTTATTCTTACCACAGACCTATGAACTTGCCAAGAACAATTTTTAGTAAGGGAAAGGATTGGCCAACACATAAGTAAAGGCTTTGAGGTCTTCACTTCTTCACTTTAGGATCCATGAAACCTAGGAGGGTGATCCTCAACAATGTGTTCATAGATACTAGTGTGTATTTAGTATCAAACACAAAATAAACAAATGATTCTCCTTAAATGTTTTAGAGGCACCATACCCCAAAGATTTGGCTAATCTTCATAGTAGTGACTAACTTAAAAAAGAGAAGATATAATTCATTTAACATTCCCACACACCTAGAGAGAATTTCATAAGTAATTTGACTATATTTTGTGATCAGCAGTCGAGCTGGTCACCACAATTGGAGCATGAATACTTCACCATACCAGTGCTATATTCTAGGAAATAGAGTCAAACCATAAACCTAAATGACTAGATAACAATCCTGTATTTAGAAAAAATACCCACAACCTTAAAAATACTGCATTACAATACCCCCACAAGTCATGTCCATAATTAACTTCTTACTAGCATCCTCACACAAGATTTAGATCAAACCCATTGTTATATTCAATCATTTACATACATTCATTGAATGGATAAGCAAGAATAAAACAACACATCTATTGGAATCCAACAGAGACAAATATGATAACCATTGATTATATCATAGAATGTATAATTTGTACACAAGAGAGAAATGTATAGAAATTTAGTACTATTTTGCTATCTGTATTGTTATCAAAACCATATATAAATCAGTTGACCTTTTCCTAGAACATATTACTGGAAAACTTAGTATCTATTTTCCTTATGCGTATAACCCTTTTCAGAATGAACTACCTACTGACCTCTCGTGTAACCAACCTTGAAATCCCTTTTATAAGATAAGGGAGCAACAAGCACCAGGTTGAATTACACTTACATTTCACATTTCACTTTCATTCCAAAATGAATTTCAACAAAAAGTAAGAATATTCCCCAATCAATTGCAAAACAATCATTTGTAAGTCAAGGGAGAACAAAAGCAGAACTCAAAAAATTGTTAGCTAGAGTAGCCCCGCCATTCTCCAAAATGTGTCATTATTGCAACACCAAAAACATGTAAATTCACTTCAACTTGAGAAATGTCACCATCAGCGCCAAAGCCATAAATAAACAAAAACCCATATCATAACACATCAACCAAAGAAAGCAAGTTATCACAAAGGACCCAAAAACTCGAGCATCCATTGGGAAAAGAAATAGAATGCTAATTTTCCTTGTCACCAGCAAAGTAGGTGTGCCCACTTGGTGTCCTTATTTTCAGTAGAGTAGCCATCACTACCTCATCCTTAGAATCAAACCAATCCTTCATATCCATGAGATATTGATGATAAATAGAATCAGTATTGTCTCCACTATCAAAGGAATCATCTGAGACCTCAATGGGAGAATGATGACATCCCATGTAAGCTCGATGATACCTATTCCTTCTTGCAAATTCCCTTTCTGGCATCTCAATCTTCTTCTCCTTTCCTTTGGACAATTCCTTTGAGAAAATTTGGCCTCTCAGATGATAGGCACGTTTGAGAACACCCCGAGTTGAATTTTTGGCAACGCTTGTTTTCTTCTTTGGTGTTAAAGGGATTTTTGGAATATCATGTTCACCTTGAGGAGAATTGTCCTGAGATTCAAGAGGGTTGAGCCTCTTTGACCTGTAGACTAGGCTGATGTTCACACTCACTTTTCCCATTTCCTTACTTAGCCACTTACCAAATTTTCTTAGAGTAAAGATATCACCCTACTCACAAATAACAAACTCAAAATCATGCCTACTTTCAGACTCATAATTCTCATAATTAGATGGTAGGAATAATCAAGCACGTGATCATTAAATAGAGCAACTAGCGTGTGTCTACATTAATTTTCTAAGAAATCTTGTGCGAGAGCATTGGAAATAAATTATCCTAGTTTTGAATCTCAACTGTTGATCATACTTTGAAACAAATCAACGATTAGATAACCCAGATTATTAATGATGATAAAATTAAATGCATGCATTTGATATTTGTTCATAATAAAAACACTCAAGTGAAATAAGAATCCACATAACTTGCACATTAACCATACACTTAGTGCTTAATCAAACATGTCATGTCACATTTTTTTTAACAAAAGTGGCAAGCCACTATGATATATTATATATATAAATAATTAATACAAAAACCTAGTTTAGAGAGCATACCAGCAAGAAAGAACCAAGAAAAAAACCTCCGGTTATAGCTCTAATAGGTACAAAAATATTACAAAATTGTCCCACAAATTATCAAAAAGTTTTTCCAATATGAGGACCCTTAGCAAATTTACAGAAAACTAACTGGCTAAAACTCCACCAACTGAGAATTTACCCTATTGAAATTCCCATCACATAATAGATACAAAGTTGAGCCATAAAATTATCTTGTTCATGCACACCAGGCCCCTTACAAAACTGAATTATCTTGCTAGAATTCATCTTCAACAAAATTCAACAATATTCATCTTATAGTGTTCATGAAATGGCACTATTCCTCCATATGTTATTCACAGAATGATTTTTCATCTTGGGCTTCGACATGAGCAAGTGGATATGATTCTTTGGCGAAGAAATCAAACTCATTAACTGGTATTTTCTCCTCTCTTTAACTAGCAATATCAATTCAAGCCCTTGCAATGAAACCTTGATTCACAGCTTTGGAGCTCTCTACGAAGTCTTACCCTTGTTCTCCTGTTGATTCTTCCACACCTGGATCATAAGACATTTTTTCCTTCATTCCAACAAAAGAGGAGTTAAATGGAAATTGAGACACATGATCATGGAGATGAGACATAGCATAAATTTTTTCTTTTATGTCAATATCCATTGAAACACAAACCCTTTTGCTGTTCTTCCTTAAAGCTTTTAAAAGAAAATGATCATTCATAAATTGGAGGGCCAACCTAATGGCTTCAAAAATTTCTTCAAACCTCAAACGTAGTTTGAAATGCTCTCTAGGGAACAAACCTCTAATATACCTTTCCACATTAAACAAGTTATATTCTTGAACCACATTTAGCAAAGCATTTTTATCAAGGAACTGGGGATTAACAAATTTGTCTATAATTATCTCTAATTCCTTCAACGACTGGAGAAAATCCATAGTGTTAGATAAAAACATAGATGGAACCTATGATGGAAATATTATTTGATGAGCCCTTGGATTGGTGACCTCCATGCCAAGAATTGACCTTCCAGATTCCTCCACCCTCAGACAGTCAACTTTAAAAATCAAGATTATGTCCTCATGAGAGAGGCTATTCTCAAATGGTCATTCCCAAGGCTGAACATGGCATTTAATCTTGAAATTCCATGGGAAAAATGCCGTGTCTCTAGATACTTTGCAACAAATAAAGAGCGCAACGGGAAATACACTAGCAGATGTCACTTCTAGAAGAACCTTGAAACAAAACTTACATGTAATGAAAGTGATAAATAAAATTCACTTTATAAAGCCTAAGGAAATTGTTAAAGATGATTCACATTTATCGGAGGTCCAAATGATGGCTCATGCAAGTATATACAATTAATTGAATCAAATCCTTCACAATATACAAGCTTGTGCAGAATCAATTCAAGTTGTTGCTTAACTTAAATGCCGAGTACTACAAAACATCTGCAGGTACCTACAAACCAAATGTCATAAGATACCCCATCATTTGTTGGAGAGGTGGAAAAATTTAGCAATGAATGATATGGCTTGTCCCATCACCAAATCATGAGCATATCGCAACATCTACTAGATTAATTTAGATTACTATGAAAGTACCAATGACAACAACATGATGAACTTAATCATTACACAACAATGGAATATTATGACATAATACCAAATCAATCAAATTTCCCATTTGTATTCGACAAGAAATTCAAATTTCTCAACCATAGTCAACAAGATAACATATCAATATCATCCCTGCCTTTCTATTTAATGAATAACATTCTATTATACTTAAGATATTGACCCTTCCTAGAAGTGTACAATAATCACCCTTTCCTTTCTGTTTAATGAATAAAATTATATTATACTTAAGATATTGACCCTTCCTGCAAGTGTAGAACATCCTGATTAACAATTTTAATTAGTTGAGGAAAATTTGCAAGCAGAGAGATGTTAGCTAGAATAGATATTTCCTGCTTTGTGCTACCCATGTTGGCTAGATAATCTACTAAAGTGTTACCTTCTCTATAAGTATGTGTGATCTGATAATTTTGGAATTTATCAAGCAACACCCAAACTCTTTGAAGTATGTATTGAAGACTCCAGTTTTAAATCTTTTTTTCTTTACAAGCATTGACTATCAAAAGGGAGTCTCATTCAATATTAAGGTTCTCAATACCCATCTCCAAAGCCATTTCCAACCCCATTAACAAAGCTCTAGATTCAGCTAAATTATTGGACCCTCTGAAAAGATATTTCAAACATAAAGCTAATACCTTACCCTATGAATCACACAAACAAATACATGCCCCTGATTCTCCTGAATTTCCTTTTGAGGCGCCATTGAAACTCAACTTTATAAAACCAGCCTAGGGAGCCTTCCATTTTACATGTTTTCTATTGTGTTTCTCAAACTTTTGCTGCAATAGGCTACCTAGGAAAGGAAATTTTACACACTTCCAATTTTGTAAGATATAGTTGTCGCAGTTAGAAAACGAGTCCAACTAATTTCTTTGACTTATTGAACACTCACATTTACCACCTCAGAGACTTCTGCTTTCTCAATTTTAACAGTCACAACATCAATTGAGGAGGATACTTTCCTGAATATGCACAAATTTCTTTCCCACCAAAGATTCCATATTACTAGAGCGGGTATTACTCTCCCTATGCAAGAAAAGAATGAAGACTTGTAAAGAACTACACAACTTTGAAACAAGTCCCACATGGAATTTGGGAAAGGGGTGCAATAATTAATTTTGTTAAGAAAAAATTCCTAGCTCTTTTGCGCAAACTTGCATCTTAGGAGTAAGTGATCAATGTCCTCAAATTCCTCATTACACAAAGGACACATGAAAGGGTTAGCTATTTTTAATTTATCTAACTGATCACTGGTTAAGATATGCTTTCTCGATGACAACCATGCAAAACTCCCTGCCTTGGGTAAGACTTTACTATCCCAACAAAATGAGTAGGCCCTTTGGGAGAGAAGATGCCTTGAATTATGATTTAAAGCCTTACATCCTTGTTTGACCTTATAATTTCCATCCCTTGAAGGAGCCCATATCAATTTATCCAGAGTTGAAGAGAGATAAACCAACCTAGCATCCAACACTTTCTGTAAAAAACAACACTGTTGGGAAGACAAAGAGGGATCTGATATTCTTTTCCAGGTTACTTGACATGAAATAGGATCAACCAACTGAACATAATTCAACAAATACTCTTCCAAAGAAACCTTTAATGTTTCCATTACTAGAAGAAGATCTGGATTGTTTTGCAATGGGGGGCTTCCATTCCAAGAATCCATCCAAAATTTGACACTTTGGCCATTATTTACCTCCCATGAAATATATGAAACAACTAATTTCCTGCATAAGAGCAGAAAGTTCCAAATAGATGACCCTTTTGGAGGATTGGTAATAGTGAAGATTCTTGTGGGGTCCATGTTATCTAAATATTTCCCTTGCATTATTCTACACCATTTGGCCTTTTGGTTTACATACATTTTCCAAGCAATCTTTGCGCCAAAAGCTTTATTCACTCATTACCCACTCACCCATAGGAAATAAATCACTTGTAATTCATTATAGTAAAACATCAGGGAGAGATCATGATTTATCTTCAAAATATCGGCCCATACCCTGCCTTACTTCAAATTCACCTTCCCATGTGTACTAGCTCCTGATAGATTTGATGGCCACAAAAATGTTTACAAATTTCTCATGCGTTCCCAAGAATTAGCTCCAATTCTAGTGCTATTTTTATCAAAGAATAGTCTCGGCCAATATCTCCAGCTACATCTACTTTTACCATAAACTTTCTAAGTTCTTCTAGAAGTAGTCCATGTGGCATTTTCCTGCGTTCCCATTGGAAGATATATATGACATACAAGAGGAGCACTCATGAGATGGAAGGGAGAGGTAAAAACTTTCCCACTTCACTTGCCATCAACGTCGGTTTCATTTCTTACAAAGAAAATCACCATCCCCAAGACCTGGCGGGTTCCAAAAAATGACTGGTGTCACCTACTAGACCGCATGACTATCTTTCCTTATTGTTGTAAGTAGATGGGTGTGCGAGGAATGGATCTAATGAGAACACTTTTCATGAAATCCACCATTGATCTTCCTTTGGACTACGCCCACTACCCCTTTGGAGATACTGGTCCCACCATCTAGCAGTACTACATGGCCATTGCTTGCTAGCCCGTGTCTTTAAAATAACATAAAGTAAATAAAAACTGGCATGCGAGGAATGGTAGAGATGTGACCACGTCTTGAATCCTACAACCATTGATCTTCCTTGAATGGCACAATGTATTTTCACCAAGGAAACTGAGCCCACCAACACACCAGACACATTTTTGAAGCTTGTGAGCCTGTATGAATAAAATAAGAAGAAGAAATCTAGTGCGGGCATATGGGGAACAACTGGGATTAATTCCCCACGATCGAACAACCAACATGAAGTTCCATTTTTGCACATGCTACAAAAGTTAATCATAAAAGGGGGCAATCTCTAGGAAAACTGGATATTGACCCATGAGAACAAAGGCTAAGGATTTAAAATATTAAAGTCAAGCCTCGACCATAGGAAAATTTGATGCTTAAAAGGACCAAGTATACCGATGAACCTAAACACAAGAGTCCAATGAATACACAACTTTAATAGCATAAGTGGTAACTCAAACAACCAAAAACCAAGAGTAGAGGTCAGTGCAAAAATAAAATGACCAAGGGTTTTTAGTGCTTTGTAGGCCAATTCTGAAGGGTTTTAATTCATAAGACCCTAAAACATTTATAAGGAACACAACTCTAAACTAGACACAAGGGTCCGAGCCAACTTTTGCACAATTATAGAATGTAACCAATAATTTTTTGAGGGGTTCCATTAGATTTTTCGTCCTTCTCTTGGTACAAATGATGCACATAGAGGAACTCTTTCATGCTTACATTTACCAAGCATGCTAGATTAATGAGTAAACCTCATGTGTATTTTTTATTAATTCTAGTGATAATGTAAAGAGGACCATCAGGTGCATGAATCGAGGCATCATTGTGCATGAAGGTAATATCCAAAAGGTGGTTATCTTCTTTTTGCCAATGGAAACCAACTATCATGACAATTACAATGTCTAATGGTTTAATCATGTGATTAAAGGTTATGAAAGCAAGTTATGTATCAAAATATGTCTCTACAAGATTAGAAAAATATCTAAGAAATTGTTATCAATTTACAAGATTTTAATTGAAGGTGAAATAGATTTATTTCCTTTTTACATCACAATAGCTACCTAAATTACATTAGAGTTGATGAGGTCTTGCACTTGGTTTTTATGATACATGCATCACTCCATACCATACCTAGGTGTTCGATGATATTTATAGAAGACCTTTAGGTCAAAATTAGATAGAGGTTTGGTAGTTTCCATAGGATGAATAGAAGGAAGTTCAATCAATTAATTTAAGCAATTATAGTATAATGGAATGAAGAGATTTAAAACATTCAATTAATTATCGATTCTTTTGTTTAAATTGATAGGATCAACTATAAAAGGTGTTCTAGCTACAAAAAATGCATGGATATTTTTGGTAGAAGGATAATTAATCTTGACGAGGTTTATATTTTTGTGAATGGTTGAATTTTGTTGCTTCTATGCTTGGGAGATAGAATAACAATTTTCACTCTCTCTCATTCAAGGAAAACATTAGAGATCTCAATCCAATATAGAAAAGGGAAAGGGATTTTGCAATAGGGTGTCCTAGGGTCTGACTATGAACTAAGGAGGGGTTCACTACCAAGCTAGGTCTTGGAAATACTAATGAAATGTAAGATCTAATGTTTAAACCTAGTGATGCATGAAATTTGAATGAATGACCTAGAAATGCAACCAAATCAGAACAAAAAACCAAGCTATTAGAGGTGTACACCTGGGAACCTAAAAGAGCTTGAATGAAGTCTTGAAATTTTGTAAACACTAAATTTGATGTTGAGTGGGACTCATACACTAGTCTAGGGGATTTAGTCCCAAACTGGGTTTTCTGTGCCAAAACTAAAATCTGAAAGTGCTTGTTCTCAATCTCTAGAAACCCTAAAAATTGGCAGTACTTGGACTCATATGCCCAAGGTGGTATATCAGTCCCAACATTCCTTTTTAGAGGGTTATGACTTGATTTTTCCCTCCAATCTCTACTCTTTCTACTCCACTTTGTTTCCAGATTTGAAACCCTGGTTTTGGACCTGTAGAAGACCTTCAATGACCTTGCAAGTGAGGAGACAACTCCAACAACTTCCTTCAAGCTTGAAATCTAGTATTTAAAGGTTCTTCATGCTCTAGGACACCTAGATATGTAATCACACATATAAAGAGGAGAAAAACTTGTTGATTGTTAGTGAATAGGGGTTTGCCTTATGTCAAAACCCTTTTAGGTAATTAAACCAAATGATGAGATAATGAAATGAGGACATGAAACATGAAACAAGGAACATGAAACATGGATAATGATACCTTGAATGATGTGTAAATGATGTCTTGTAAATCTACAAATTAACATGAAGTGGTCATGGAGGATGTAGATCTAGACCTTGAAATAAGTGTAGAAAAATGCTCTTGGATCTTCAATGCTACATCACAACATTAGCTCAAAAACATGCTTGATGATTGATAATCTTGACATGATGATGGATCTTGAATTGCTACAAAAAAAATATGAAGAATCTACCCATGAATGCCTTGGAAATGATCTTGAATTCTCCCTTGATGATCTTGTAAAGTCTTGGAATGCTTAACTCTTCATTGCTTGACTTGATATCATGAATTCTTAATGAAATAATGATTTGAGATCTTATTTATATATGAAATCCATCTAATATCCCATAGGCCGACATTCATGAAATTTGAACTTAAAATCCAAAATTTCCTACTAAAAACCCTAAAAAGTGGTCAAATGAGACTTGTATGCCACATTTGGCATATGGGTCCCACTTGGGTAGGTATGGGTGCCACATGGCCTTTTTAGGTGGAAAAAGTGTTGGGGTGTTATGAAATTAAGTTTATTTGATGTCTATGTTGGGATTTTGGTTAAAACATGCCTTAGGATGCACAATATAGGGTATTAGGGGATTATTAATGATCATATTAAAGTCATAAATGCAAGAGGGCCCAAAATTCAATGTGAAAGTGTAAATAAATACACTTTACAACATTAAATTAAGGAAACATTAGGTCTATTTAGCTTAAAAGGGCCCAAAATCCAATCTGAATGTGTACAACACATTACAAAACTAGATTAAGGAAATATTAGGTCCAAGGGCCCTAAATTTAATGTGAAGGTGTAAATGAATACACTATACAATATCAAATCAAGGAAAACTTAGTTTTATTTAGCATAAAAAGTGCCCAAGACCTAATGTGGATGTGTAAAACACATCAAGGTGACCTTAGGTCTATTTTAACATTAATCATCCTCAAATTAAGTGTGAAAATGTGAACAATGACATTTTTTGACACAAAATTTTGATTAAATTATTTATAGTTAGAAGTGGTAGCCTTAGATTAATTAATTGGAGCCAATGAGGAAAATCACTAATATTGTGTTGCTAACAATTAGTAATAACAAAGATTCATGCATAGATGTGTGAATGAAGTATACCATATCAATAGAATCTTATCCTGGATGTGTAGTTGTAGGTTTTCAATAAATACCATTGAAAATAAACATCTAGAAGGGAATATGATATTTTATAGAAGAGGTCTTGATGCCACCCTTGGAAGTAAGAAACCTTCTACTTGGCTCCTTGCTTATAATGAACCAAATCAATCAATATGACTTGAGGTCCAATATTATCTTATAAGATTTTGATAAATTCATTAGTGAGTTGTTGGAAGGAATTGATTGAATTGTTAGGTAATGAACAAAACCAATCCAAGGTTGTTTATTTTAATGACTAAAGAAATATGTTGGGTAATAAGGCATACTCGAAGAGGAAATTACTACATAATGCAGTAAAGACTATATATAAATATTATGATCTATTTTTTTATTGCACTTCTCAAAATGGGGCGTTTCAATGCTTTAGGATATTAGAGGTTCAACGATTGAAAATGATAGTGGGATACGAGTGAAATATGATGGATGAGTAGGTTGGGATTGGTTTTGATTCATATTCAACAATTTTTGTTGTCAAGAGATCAAATTTTGAACACAAAGTTGGTTAATGAAATGATAGATAGGTGATATGGTTTTAGAATTGGTAGAATAGAATGGATTGGAAATAGTAATTGGTGGATTGATATTTTGGTAAGTGAATTATAGATGAGGTTGACCAAAAAATGTGTTGGTAATGTTGGAACTGTAAAATTCTAATGATTTTACATATTGGTCATACTCATAAGTTTCCAAAATAAGTCCTATCATGAGCACATTTTCCCCATATTTGGCCATGTAGTCCCATGAAATCCATCAGGCACATTTCAGTGTGATAAAATTCATTGTCTTGGCGACAATGGATATCTCGGCTAGACAAAGACTTTGGGGTGAGGTCTTACCGATCATATTTTGTCTCATCGACTAGCACACTAAACGATGTATCGATAGGAGTCATGTCATCGGAGTAGGGTCTCACTGAGTACATTGTGTCTCTTTGACTAGTGCATGAAAAAGAATTTCAGCCAGACTAATTGGTATAAGAGTGAATTCATAGCAAAATCATATTGTCTTACTGATTGACGTACATAATGAGTAAACACTTTCTTCCAAAAAAAATGTATTTGGTATGTGGTCTCACCGATTGAGTTGTGTCTTATCGACCGCTGATAAAGATTTATGTATTGGTAAGAATTAGAAGTTATTGATGTAATCTCCCAGCGAATGGCCCCGGTCTTGCCGAAAATGCGAATGAGTTCTATAAAAGGTTATGGGGGTGAGGTCTCACCAAATGCCTCTGGTATCGCCGACAAAGTGTGAAGGAATTATATCAATAGCTTTTAGAATGAAATCTTGAAGTCTTGCCGATATGAATGTCACACCGAAATATTGTTGCATTGGTGAGAAAATTAATTTGTCTCTGCGATCGGAAATACACTAAACAACACATCTTGGCAGGACATAATATTGTCTGTGGGGCGTCTCCCCGACATCGGAATGTCACATCGAAACACATTGGATGAAGGATGTTCGTTGGTGAGACTCAAGTGTCAATAAGATGACATGACATCATAGCGATGAATAGAAGAATGGCTATTGGTGAGACATTGGCCCTCGGTATGACTACAGGATGTCTCAGCGAATGTCTCAGAGATTGTTAATTGAAGTTCGAATATAGTTTCCCGTCGACATGTGATTACGAAGCGATGTCTCTTTTCAAATTCCAATGCATAAATATCCATTTGTGATTGTAAAATAAGAGATCATTAGGAGACATTAGATATTAGATATGTACAGTAGATAGATTAGAAATGGATATAGTAGAATAAAATTTTTAGATCAGAGACTATGATGCATGATTTCAAATGGAGATATCAATGAAAATTAGTTGATGTGGTGGTTCATTTTTGGTGTCAATTGTCTGTTGTGCTTATTGAAAGTATTAATAAGTTGTCTCCAAGATTGATGCTTTCTAGTTGTTTAAATTGATATTACAAGTTTATATTCAGTTTATCAGTGCACATTTGTTGTATCTGTGTGGTCGATTGATCAATTCTTTCAAGAAAAGATTAAATCCTTTTGATTAATTATAGTAATCAGGGAAATTCATCTGGACCATTAAGAAGAGCTTAGTAATCACAGTCTTGCATGTTTATACAAGTTATAAATAAAACATATGCCAAACAATTTGAGTGTTCTCTAGAAATAAGTTGCCCATTTCTATTTCATTTGACTCTGCATACCCAATAAGGCACTAGTCTTTGCATTTCACCATTTAGATTCATTCATTTTCTTTACATTTGTTAACTGAACATATTAGGATTTAGCTTTGAATATTGCTATACAATTTATACCAAATTTAGTTTTATTTGTCCACTCCCATCTGCCATTGTGGGAAAAACATTTCAAAAAAGGATAAGCACATTAAGTCTGCTTCACTCATATAGGTACACCCGCCTAGGTCTAGCAACACCTGAAGAGTAGGCGGTCTAAACCATTTGACCTTGTCTATTACCTTAAAACGTACCAAGAGATTGGCAGCCTCTCGAGGCATTTCACCTACGTTTTTGAGAGCTAACAGGTAAATAGGTGGATTTATATTTGGAGAGTAAATGGGAGAGTGGAGGATGGTGGAACAAAGCTTTATTGGTTTATAGGATTCCCAAATGTAAGCCCTTTAAACACTTGGAGTGTGCAAACCAATGAACTCTATGACCAAGTCATCAACCTTGTGTGCCAATGGTTGAGTGACATTTTTGGTGCGATGGGAATTCTTCCAACCTCAAAATGAGTGTGCATGAGGTTTGGAAAACAACTTTGTAACCTCAAGAGGTCTAAAATCTTGAACATCATCTAACCACAACTAGGATGATTATTTTCTACCTACAATCAATACGATTAATTGGGATATATCCCATACTGAATTTATAATCTTCACTTAATTATAACTAAGAATTTAGATCATAAAGGCCTATAGACTTATCAAATTTCAGTTCTATTAACTCAAGTATTTTTCTTGTCATTAGATTTTCCTTACACTAATATAGACATATGCCATATCAAATAATTTCTTAGCTCCCATTTTCCTCTAAAAATATTAACGAGTCAAAAATTATAAATATTGGTAACTATGTTATATTAGTGTGATCACCGAAAAAGAATGCCTTTTTCCTTGCTTGATTCAGGAATAATTAATGATAACTTGGACTTAATATCACCTTAATCTAGTGTTGTGATGTGTTTTACAAATCCACATTAGGTCTTGGGCACTTTTAAAGCTAAATAAACCTATTTTGCGCTACTTTAATATTGTAAAATATATTTATTTATACTTTCATATTAAATTCATGAGGCTTGTAAATCATGTGGATGCAATTTAGTGTTGTAATTTTTTTTCACATTCACATTGGGTTTAGGGCCCTTCTAAGCTAAATAGACTCAATTTTTCCCAAACTTAGTGTTGTAAAGTGCATTTATTTACAATTTCACATTAGATTTTGGGCCCTATTGCATTTATGACCTTTATATCATCATTAATAGGCCCCGATGACCCCATATTGTGCATCCCAAGGAATATTTTTATCAAAAACCTGACAAAATCAACATAAAAACTAAAATGCTTCACTCCCCGACATCCCAACTAGAAAAATAGCCCCTGTAGGACCTATTCGCCACTTTGGGTGAATTAGTCCCATCTAGGTGGGACTCATTCGCCCAAGATGGTGAATGAGTCCCATTTGGGCTATTTTTGAGGTTTGAGTGGGGAAAATTGGGTTTTAAGTTTATATTTCTTTAATGTCAGCCTTGGGGATAAAATTAACGGTCCTATGAGTGGATTTCCTATATAAGAAAGCCTTCAAATCTTTATTTGACATAAGAATAACAAGAAACATAAGCCTACATGTTATCAAGTCAAGCAAGCAAGAGTCAAGTATTCAAGATCATTTCTAAGGCATTCAAGGGCATATTTCTTCAACAATTTGTGTAGCACTTCAAGATCCATCATCATGGAAAGGTTCTAATTGCATTATCTTATGTTCATGCTTCATTATCTTATTTCATCATTTGGTTTAATTACCTCAAAGGGGTTTGACCAAGGAAAACACCTATTCCCTAACAATAAACATTTTCTCTCTCCTTCATGTGATTGCAGATCTAGGTGCTTTGAAGGCCTGGAGGTGATTGAAGAATAGGTTTCAAACTTATTACAGTCATCTCCCTATTGGCAAGGTCAAAATATTCACAAAAAGCCCCTTACAACCCTGAAAATATGGGTTTTAGATCAAGACACCTGGAGGTACAAAAAAAGAAGACTGAGAGCTGCAGATCAGAACTTTGAATTTCCAAAAAAGCTAAACTAGACTCATTCACCACAAGTGGAAAATGAGTCCCATTTTTGGTTAATTTTGAGATTTTGGCATTTTCAAATACCCTTTTTTGAGAAACCTATTCCTGTGTAGAAACCTTGATTTGGGACTAATTCGCCTAGATTGGTGAATGAGTTCCAGTGGGCCAAAATTTCAAAATTATCAGCGTTTCCAGTTTCCATCGAAGTCTCTACAAGTTTTCAAGTGCAGACATTCAGTTTTACAACTTTTTGTTTGTTTCATTTCCATTTGTAGATAATTTAGAACAATATCATAATGTGTTCTCAAACATTTTTTATTTTCCAAGTTTACACTTGGTGGTGAACCCCTTTCTTTTCCCATTCATCCCCAAGGATATCTTATAGTTAGATCTCTCACATACTTCATTAGGTTGAGATCTCTAAGGTATTTTTGAATGTGAACATTGTGAAATCGGATCCCTTTCCTTGCATCCCCATTTCATGTGGATAAGGAAGCGAGGCATCCATTTTCGATGTCCATAATTAGCATATTTAATTCAACCAAGGTGTTAGCACTCCCCAAAAAAATTGTGAACTGTCAAGCACAACTAAATTGGTAAGGTTGAGGTATGCTAAAGAAGGATTTAAGGGTTAATATTGTGATGAATTCACCTAGTCTTCACCTTTATATAACATACTAAGCCTTAAGAGGGTCATCCTCGAGGTTGATACAAGGTAAATAAAGAGAGATAAAATAACTAAGAAAAACCTTGAGACAAATCTCATCTTATGTAGATTAGTTCCATGAAGAATAATACAAGATATCTTACTAATTTTTTAAAATTTTATTTTAATGATGATAAGAATGAAATATAAGAGACTAACCCATATAATGGTCATAAAAAAGTAATGATATTTAATTTTTGATAAACTCATTCGTGTATGAAATTAAAATGTCAAGTTATAAAATGTCAAGTAAGAATTCCTATCTTATTAATGTGTCTTGATATTCAAGCTCTTTAATTTGAAACATATAAAAAGTGAGAGAGATGAGAAGAATGTCCCCAATCCACCTTTTTCTATATGGGGTGTTTCATTCAAAAGATGAGATCCAAGAACCTTGAAACAACTATCAACCCAAGAGGTGAATTGAATGAAGATTGAGGGATCTTGCACTCTTTCCTTTATGCAAGGATGCGATGGTGAGTTGAATCTCAATTTGGGGAGAAAGAATTGGGATAATGAAAAAACCTTGATCCTAGATCTAACACATGAAATGCATGAATTCAAAACAAAAAAGAAAGAAACTCCACCTTTTTTGGAGGAACAAGAAAGCAAGGATGTTGTGCACCTAGTGAAATCTATTTTTTTTGTGAAGCTAATAGTGAATCATTTGCCACAAAAGGTGAATGGTAGGCCTTTTCGGGGAACTCTAAACTTAAAACAAAAGCTTGCAATGTCTAGAATTTGCTGCTTGTCATCCCTTAATAGGGACTCATCCACCCTTAAATGTGAATGGGTCCTACTATGACTTTCTAGAAATCTCTAAATCTAGGTTGCAACTTCGAGGTCTTGTCTTCTCCTTTGCACCTTGAAATTTTTGTTTCTGAATCCTGATCTTCCTATAACCTACAATTTTTTTTTGATATCTTGGTGGTGGATAGGGCTTTGCCTTAGTCAAACCCCTTGTTGGTAATTAAACCTTTGATGATAGATAAAGATCTAAAACATGTAAGTGTGTGTGCAATATCAATCTTAAGTGTGTCTAAGATTAAGATCCAATAGAATGTAAAGGCGATTCTATGCAATTGTGTTAGGATAAAACCATTGAATGCAATATGAATGTGGACACTATAAATGGATGCTTCACTTCCTTTTCCACATAATGGATACAAGGAGAGGGATCCGATTTCACAATTTCCACACTTAAGGGTATCCTAGAGATCTAAACCCAATAAACAATGGAAGAGATCTAAAAATAAGGTATCCTAGGATATGATTGAGAAAAGAAAGGGCTCACCACTAAGTTTAAACTTGGAAAACATGAAATGATGTAAAACACAGTGTGATAAGAAAACTAATTCTAAATGACCTAGAAATGACCATGAAACAAAACAAAAAGCTATAAAACTAGAAGTGTGCACCTAGAATCTTGTTGGAGATGAAATGGAGCTCTGAATTCCTAAAAATGTTGATTTCTAACCTAGTGGGACTCATTTTCCATTCTGGGCGAATCAATCCCAAATCTAGAAAACTATACTGGAGCAAGTTTTAGGCAAATGGGTATCTAAATCTACAAAAAGCTATGAAAAAAAACTATAGTGAGACTCATTCACCACTAATGGAAAATGAGTCAAGTTTGACTTTTCTAGAAACTCAAAAGTGGAATTTATAGCTCTTGGTTTACTCAATCTGTACCTCCATGTGTCAAGATCCAAAACACTAATTTTTGGGACTGTAAGTGACTTTTTGTGAAGATTTTGACCTTTCCAATAGGGAGATGACCCCAACAAGTTTTTAAATTATTCTTCAATCATCTCCAATCCTTTAAAGCACCTAGATCTTGCCATGATGATGGATCTTGAATTGCTGCAACAATTGATGAAGAATCTTGCTATTAAATGCCTTAGAATTGATCTTCAATGCTACCTTGATGACCTTGAAATGCTTAACTCTTGAATGCTTGACTTGATAAAATGTAGGTTTTATGTTGCTTGGATGAAATGAGGATTTGGAAGCTTGTTTATATAGGAAATTCACTCACATGACTATTAATTTGATCCCCAAAATCAACATAGGAAAAATTTGGATTGAAAACCCACTTTTCCTTCTCAAAACCTTAAAAATAGGCCAAATGGGACTCATTTGACATCCTGGTCGAATGTGTCCCACCTGGATGGGACTCATTCACCCAAGATGGTGAATGGGTACAATAGGGGCTATTTTCCATGCTAAAGTGTTAGGGAGTGAAGATTTTAACCAACATAAGCACAAGAGGACACACAAAATGGTGTATGGTATGCAACAAAACAGGATACAAAATCATGAAATGACAATAACTAGGAGAAATGAACAAAAAGTAAACATAAAAAAATGTGGATCAAGTTTCAATCATTTGTCCAAAACGATGTGGATTTGATCTAGGCTGTTTGTCTGAAAATGCATACTCACTCTAAGGTGATGAAACTCATGGTTGTTCGTCGGGTGAGAAGGCGTAAAAGGTGAAAATAATACACTCATGGATGGTATGCACTCACACACACATACAGGTGGTTATGGGGAAAGTCATGCCTTGGAATGGGATTCCCACTCAACCATGCCATATTTATACCTTCTACTAACTTTGATAAGGCACCACACAAAAATGATCTTCGAGCTCTATGAGGCAAGGAAAACTTCATATGCTTGAAACCCATGACATTGTAAATAAAAAATAGTGGAAGGAATGTTCAAAGGGATTTTTCTTAGTTCATGCAAGGTATCATTAGGGAACATTGTGCTTAACGTCTCCAAGAGAGGACACATGCAAGGTTTCATCTTAGGGAACATTATACTTAATGTTTCCAAGAGAGGACAAGTGAAAGGAAATATCACGCTCTCGGAGGGAATCAAGCCAAATGAAACTACCAAGAAAAGGAAGCATCACAAGAAGAAATATAAATTGCACAGTGAAACATGATGAGTGTTAATGTATGTCCCCACTTTAAAGTAGTTGCTAACACCATTACTATGAGAAATTTATTTAAAGTAGAAGAAGACATGAGAGCTTACATGGAAAGCCCTATGCCAATTCATATCTTTCCAATAAGCTACACCATGAGTATGTCATATGTAAGCCAACATAAGGCATGTCTTCCACATCCCAAGCTTGCTCTTATATGTTCATGAAAGGAGATCAACTAGCCAAAAGAGATAACGACAAGTGACATATAGTGACAAGGCTATCTAACCCCTTTCCCACAATTAGTGCAGGACAAGGGTGAGATGAAGAGGATCAAAGTAAGTATTTGTTAGAGGAATTAGGTACTTCAACACAAGGAAGAGCACCAAACTCCTTGAGATGTTGAATTTTGTTGTTTAAATCCTTACATTCGTTAGTAGCATGACCATGAACTCTATGATATGCGCAAAATGAATTTTTGTAGTATAATTTATTTCATGTTCTTGGGGGAAGGGATATGAAGTGATCTTGGAGGAGTCTCGACAAAATACCCTCTTGATCAATGGAAAATGTTCCTTTATTATGCAACAAAGGTATATCTTGCTCAGTAAAAGATGTCATACTTACGCAAGATTTCTTAGATTGTGAGATTTTGTTCTCTCCTTTACAAAGGGTGTAAAATATAACAAACACAAATCATTAGTGTTTTGTAAGATGACATTGACATTAAGTGAAGATGTAAAGGATAACAACCACGATCACTAGTGTCTATTAGTTTAGGATGCATTATTATTAAAGTTGGCTTAGAAGAATCTTGTGTGAGAGTGTTGATGCCAAGTGAAGGCTTGTTTATTTCTATCAAAGGACAATAACCAAGACCATTAGTTGTTTTTTGCATGTTAGGCTTGATGGGGACATGAATACCTTGTCCACTATATCCAAGTTGTTTCATAAGCTCATAACCTTTTCCATAAAGCTTCTTCATCTCTTTTGGATTTGGTGGTTGTTCATGATTAATTTTGTCAAAGTTTGTTGTGTAATTTTTTCTTTCTTCTAAACTAGTTGAGGTGGATTCTTTCGAAGGGTCTTCTGAGTTTTGTAGTTGACATTACTGCTTTTTCCTACCCCTTATTTGAATCTTTGTTTATGATCTTGTACTCGCTCATGAATGTATGTTCAAAATCTAGGGAACCCCAATCATCTTGTAATAGCTTCATGATTTCTTCAATGTGTTTTTCTTTGTCTATCCATTGTATGAGTTCCACTTGTGTAGTTGGTGTCAATGTTGCTAAAGGATTTTCCTTTCCTTTCTCAATGTTTTAAAAACTGTTTGGCTTGGGGTAAGCTTCGAGTGTGTATAGTTTATTGTTTTAGATGTATTTAATTTTATGATGAAGAGTAGAAGGAATTCCATTAATTGCATGAATCCATGGTATGCGAAGAAGGAGATTATATGAAATATCATGAGGCATAACATGGATCAGTGTTTCCAATGTGGCTTTCCCAAATGTAATAGCTAAAGTGATCACACCGAGCAGTTTTTTTCCTACATTGTTAAAGCCCTTAATAGATAAAGAATCATATTGAATGTTTGATTGATCAATTCCAAGCCTATCCAAAAGGGTCAAACTACACACATTAAGGGTGGATCCGTTATCCACAAGGGTTCTCTTTATCCCTTTTCTTTTGTATTGAGATATTATTATTAACACTTCATTTTGTTTTTGCACTTCCAAATGGGGGAGTTCACTTTGGTGGAAAACAATGTCAACAGTTATTCCTTGGATCATGGCTGCTATGTCATTTGGTTGTGCACTAGAAGGGATAGGAACTTGTTGCAAGGCTGTTTGAAGCATAGTGTGATAATTAGGTGAATTTTGAATTAGGTCCCATAGGGATATCTTTGCAGGAGTATGCTTAAGTTGTTCAACAAGATCACACTCTTTCCCACTATGCGAAGGAAAATGAGGAGCACTAGGAAATATAGTATTAGGGAAATGTAAGTATGTTGGGGTTGGTGGTTGTGGTTGTAGATTATTTCTAGTATTATATGTATGAGCAATGATATTATGACTTGTCTATTGCGACACATTATTCTTAGGTGGGTAAAGGATGAGTTCAAGTTTGTTTTGGGTTTGTGGTTTGTGTGATGGTGGGTAAAGGATGAGTTGAGGTTGAATAATATTAACATCCCTTAGTGAACTTTAGAGTCTAATGTTTCCTCTTCATCTTCTTCTAAGGACACTATATCATTATTGTCAATGTTATCCTTTTCTTGCAGCATGATATCCTCCCGAGGAGGAGAGTTTTTAGAACTATAAACCACATGTTCTTGAAATTTGAGGGTTGGTTCTTCTAAAATGACTTCATCACAAGTAGGGGAATTATCAATGGTTGGATTATCTTGTTTATCAATAGTGGGGATATTAGGAGAATGCTCTATTTGTTTGTCATTTTTCTCTAAGGTGTCATTCTCTCGTTCCATATTAGCTATCCTAGTAGGAGATCTTGTAATACGTTCATCCATGGTTATATTTTGTAATGCAACTTCATCATAATTAGGGGAGGAATCAAGAGAATGACTAGTATGATTTTCATGCTTACCAAATAGATCTTCCCATATGGTAGGAGCATTAGAAAAGGGAGAAACGAGATTTTCATGAATTTCAATTATATCTTCTAACACCAAACTATCATCTTCATTACTATGAAGGGTATTAGGAGAAGACTTAGTGTGATTATCATGATTATCTACAATTACACCCTTATTCCCTATACTATCTTCCCAAGTGGGAGAAGTAGGATTGTTAAAGCTCGAGAAACTATTAGATCTCCTAACAACAACATGTCTTCCTCACAAATGCCATTTTCATGGTCATTGATGATTGTAGCATTGTCACAAGTAGGAAAATGTTGGGAGAGGAATGTAAACTAAGTAAGGTAGTGACAAGGATTTTATCTTCCTAAGGGGAATGAGGAGAAGAGCAAACAAGACCTTCATGATTCTCAATGATTGCATCTTCTTTCACCAAGATACCTTCATCACGAAAAGGGGAGGTATCAAGAGAAAAAAAATTATGATCATCATGAATGTCCATTCTTATATCTTCTTCTATCACATCATCCTCACAAATAGGATAGATAAAAGTGGGTGTAGGTTTAAGGAAAGCGTGAAAACATCCACTTTTTCACCTTAAAAGACTCTCATAACTAGGGAATGCATTGAATGAATGACTAACATGTTTATTTACTTTTTATTTGCAAACTTGGAAAAGACCAAAGCTAACATTTTTGAACAATAATTTATGCAAACTTAAAATGCAATGTAAAGACTTAACATGAAATGTAATTTTTAGTTTTTAAACAAGGTAATTTATTGGTTACATTATGCAATGATCAAAAAATGAAATTTTGAAAATTAAAATTTAGAATGAAGCAATGCATGAAATAGACTAATTTAAGCTAGATTTATTGAAATGCATGTAACAAAAAGTCAACCCAATGAAACAACCAACCAATGGCAGCAAACTATACTAGATAAAAATTGGATCTTTGAAATTTTCATGGTTATTTAGATATTTTTCCTGTGATGTTTGACTTATCTTGATTTTATTTAATGTTGCAATATGGATTAAACATTCACATTAGGTCATTAATATTCAAATTATGATGTCTTGTGAAGGTGTTGTGAAGTGTTCATAACACATTTCTACAGTTTTCTAGACTCCTCTCATTATAATTCATCAAGATATCACATTTTTATCACTTATCAAGTCCTATTCTAAAGTGTTGTAAAGTATTGTAACAAAATTTCATGCTTTTCTAGGCTTGTGTTCACTATTTACACCTTTCTTATGCTTTATTTCACCCCTTTATGCACTTATAAGTCATAATTAAGTGCATTTTTGAATGTAAACCCGACAAAAAAAATTAAATTCAACTTAATTCCCAACACCCACTTACAAGCATAGAGTGGACCCATTTTCCATGAGTGGAAAATGAGTCCCTCTTGGCTCCAAATTCAAAATAATTCAAAATTTCTTTCAGGTTTTTATTAAAAAAGACCTTCTGTTAGCCTCTAATGTTGTATTATTGGGTAATTAGGGAATGCATGTGAATAAATAAGTGTTTTTACACCCATTTTACACCTAATATAATCCTTTCAAGCATCCAATCTCATTCATCAATTAACACTTAAGCACTTTGCATCATTCAATCAAGAAAATATCAAGTATCTTGGAAAAGCCATTGACATATCTTCAAATTTATTCAACAAGGATTTGGTGATTTTAGGAAATTTTCATGTTGTTATTCATCATTTCCTTCTTCATTCCATTTAATTTCTTTATGAAGGGTTTGATTACCAAAGTGGTATTTGACGAAGGAAAATCCCTATACTCTAACCCTTAACCATTTTCCCCCTCTTGGCATGTGTGTTTGTAGGTCTTGTAGGTAGATTTGTCAAGGAAATAGGTGATGAAAGGTGGCCAACAAGTCATCAAAGTGTTTCAAGCCAAATAAACCCTAATTCAATCTTGGAGACAACCTATAACCTATTTTCTGTATATTTGACTTCGTCAACCCGAGAAGAAGACAAGTGCAGATCTGGACCCACAAGCTTGAATCTTGAATTTGAAATTTTTTGGAGGAGGAATGGTTCACCATCAGTGGAAAATGATTCCCACTTGAAGGATAATTTTTTTTTATTTTATCACAATCCAGTTCCCGACAGTCAGAAAGTAGTTTTAGGTCTTTTTACGAGTAGGAGGACTGATCCACCATCAGTGGCAAATGAGTCCCACTAGTGATCAACTGTAATTTTTACCAGTTTCTAGAACCTTCTAGAATTAGCATTCAACTTCCTGGTGCACTCTGTTAAAAATCATTCAATTTTGTTTTCATTAGTTCATGTTAAATTAGTTCATTTTTGCATACCTCACTATGTTTTCAAACATTGCATATTTCATTAGCTATGCATTGATAATCAATCAATTTCATCACTTATCTGCATTTAGATCATTGCATTTAGTCTCAATTCCATATTTCATATCTTAGTTTGAGTGAACCACCTCAATTTTAGGGTTCTATCTCTCTCCTTTTAGGTGAAAAACCCTAAGAGTGCAAGAGAAGTACATAGAACACACCACAAAATTGATGGTTCATTTTGGTGAACCTCCATTTTAAAAATTTATCTTTCTGATTACAATTGCATCTTGCATCCTAGGTTTCCTTTGCATCAAAATTCAACTAGGTTTTGTTTTGTTTTTGCATCCTAGGGTTTCTCAAATTGAATTAGTGAAAGAATCATATATATTTCATGTTTGCATATCAAATCATTAAAAAACTAAAAATCTGCATTTGCATCTGAAAAGCATACAAATCACTTTAAATTTTCTGAAAAACACAAAAAACACTCATACTTGAACTCATTCACCACCCTAGGTGAATCAGTCCAACTACATTTTCTACATTTATATTTTTGGTATTTTTACACTATTTCTTGCATTTCTATTTCTTGTATGCCTTTACCTTCACATACAATGCATGTTGACACACAAACCGATCAAATTCCACAAGATAAATTTATTATTATTCATGAGGATTTTTCTCATTTACAACAAGATTTAAGTCTTGAAAACATTTCCACCACTACCATACCTGCTATAGAAAACCTTCATTTCTTGATCGAAAGTGACGATGGCTTACAAGTTATGAAATGAATTGATGTGATATACAATAAACATGTTCCTTCCACTCCCCAATGAACAAACATTGTTGTGAGCCAAGGAGGATCTCACATTCTTCCTCCTTCAACCGTAGCATCCATACCTACCTATGCCAAGTGTACCATAGAAAAAAAGACCTGTTACTTGACATGGGAATAAATCATGATAAATTGGACTTAATGAGGCCTTGATTTAGTGTTGTGAGGTGTTTTACATGTCCACACTAGGTCTTGGACGCTTGTAAATTGAATAAACATGCTTTTATTGATGTCTTGTGAAGGTGTTTTGAAGTGTTTTAACACATTTATACACTTTTCTAGACTCCTCATTATAATTCACCTAAAAATCACCTTTTCATCACTTTTCAAGTCCTATTTTGAAGTGTTGTAAAGTCTTGTAACAATATTTCATGCTTTTCTATGCATAATTTCACTATTTACACCTTTCTTATGCTTCATTTGTGAATTGTAGATTTTTGGCACCCTAGTATTTTCTAGCACTTTTAGGGTTTCTCACCTAAAAGGAGAAAGAAGGGCTAAACAATCTAGATAGTTCACTCAAATTATGCAATGTATGATATTATGTAGACTAAATGGAATGATATGAATACAATTAAATGAACTATTTAACTAATTATGAATGCAATAATTAAGAATAATGCAATGTTTGAAAACACTATGATATTTGCAAGAAGCTTGGAATCATGAATGGAAATGCAAATTACACCAAACAAAAAGCCAATTCTCAGAATGTGTGCACCTGAGAAACTGAAAAAAGATTGAAAAGAAATTTGGAAATCCGACAAGACCTGATTTTGAGCTGACTGGGACTCATTCACCACCTTGGGAAAATCAGTCCCAGGTCAAGGTTTTTTTGCACCGAAGCTATTTTTTGTTAACTGGGTATCTGGATCTACATCTGACTAAAAATGAAACCTCAGGAGGGACTCATTCTCAATGCATTGCCAATTAGTCCACTTTCAAATTTCTGTAATTTTAAATCTTTGTCTTGCAACTTGACACCTGCACAACAATTTCTAATAGAAACCCGAATCAGGATCTCAGAAAATTCTTGCAAAACAACTTAAAATTGTTTGTCTAATGGGAGGTTTTCCTTGGTCAAACCCAAAGTTGGTAATCAAAACTTGAATTAATAAAAATCTACATGAAACCCTATCCTTAGATGTGTGAAAGACTAGGAAAGTCTGAAGTATCTCAAAAACCCTATTCTATTATGCAAGAATAAGAAATGCAAATGTGATTTGAATGATGCAAGATCTCAACCCTAGAAATCTTACAACACATCGAAAATGGAGACAAAATAACATGCAAATGGAATGTAAATGAAATATAAACCTTAATTTGAAGATACAAAAGCAATAGAAGATGGAATTAGTTTGAAAATAAGTCTTTAGGTGTGATTTGATGGCTAGTTACATCTCCTCAACCTATATTTCTCCATGATTCACCATAGGCATCCATCAACAACTCTTTGCAATGTTTAACTTTGATCCAAAAAGTGAGCTTGAAGACTTGCAAAAATCCTAGTTTGCTGCCCTAAAACTTCAACTTTACTAATAAAACTTGTTGTAGAAGACTTGAATTTAAAAATTTCTTTTGTTAAATGATTAAAAGATGTGTAAACTGATTAAAAATGAGTATTTATAAGCAACAATACCTAAATTTTCCATTATTTAGACCTAAGAGGCCGACATTCACAAGAAATTGAAGTTGAATTAATTAAATTCTCACTTAAAATTGAATTTTCCCTCAAAAGGGACTCATTCACCACCCTTGGCGAATGGGTCCCACCAGAGGGGACTCATTCGCCCAAGGTGGTGAATGGGTCCCACTATAGATTTTTGAAGGTGGGGTTTCGAGAAATGAAAGAATTAAGTGTTTGTCAGTTTTTAGGTGATTTCTCAGGTGAAATGAGCCCCTAGATAAAAAATAATGGGTCTTAAGGGCCTATAAATGCTGTTTTGAAGAATAAATAGTGCAAATATATTCAAAAGTGGGTCCAATTAGACATGAAATTGTCTCTTTTCTCTAGAGGGTCCAATTTTCTACATCACAATTTGACCCCTTTATGCACTGATATGAATTAATTAAGTTTGTTTTTGAATGTAAATCCAACAAATAATATTAAATGTGACTTAATTCCCAACACCCATTTTCATGTCCAAGGAGGGACCCATTCACCATGGGTGGTGAATGAGTCCCTCTTGGCTCAAAATTCAAAATAATTCAAATTTTCTTTCGAGTTTTTATTTAAAAACACCTTATGTTAGCCTATGATGAGGTATCATTGGGTAATTAGGGCACAAGTGTGTATAAATAAGTGTTTTTCTCCTCATTTTCCATCTCCCCATTCAATTCATTAACCATACTTCATTTCTCATCCATCATTATTCCATCTCAAGTTAAGAAAAGTAGAGCTTCATCATTTCAAGTCATTAAGATAACAATTTTCAGACATTCAAGGGAAGATTCTTCATGTTTTGCTATAGAAATTCAAGATCAATCATCATGGAAAGGTAATCAACTCCATTATTTCATGTTTCATTACATTCTTTCTCTATTTTGGTTTAATTACCTAAAATGGGTTTGACCAAGGCAAACCCCCATGCCCTAACATTCAACATTTCTCCTTTTTGTCTTGTGTGTTTGTAGATTTAGGCCTCTTGGAAGCTTGGAAACCATCAAGAATCAAGTTGCAAAGTTTTTTAGGTCTTCTCTTCATTGTCCAAGGAAAAATATCAACAAAAAGTCACTTTCGGGTTTGGAAATCAAAATTTTAGAAGAGGACACCTGTAGAGAACCAAAGTGTAGACCAAAAGCTTTGGATTCCACCTTTGAATATTCAAAAATTCAAAAGTGGAATCATTTGGCACCACTTCTAGGTCAGTTTTTGGTTTTTTGTATTTTTAGATACCCTTTTGTCTGAAACAGGTTCCGAAATAGTTTTATAGAACGGGGATTGATTCACCCAGAATGGAAAATGAGTCCCACCAGGCCAAAAAATCAACATCAATAGTATTCCAAAATTCATTTCCAATCTCCATCCATCTTATGTTCACTTCTTCAATTTCATCTGTTTCTATTTCAAATTTGCATTCATTTCTAGTTGTTTTGCATTACACAACGTGTTTTCAAATAACTTGCATTTCTCTAGTTTTAATTCAATAAACAATATCTTTCTTCTGTCATTTACATTTATTTTAGCTCATCTAGACATATTTCACTCATATTCCATCCATATTGCATTGAATTTGAGTGTAACTTTTCCCATTTAGGCCCTTCTTTCTCCTTTTAGGTGAAAACCCCTAGAAGTGCTACAAAGGATTAGGAAGCCAAAATCTTTGTTACATTTTAGTGAACCTACTTTTTGAACACTATCTTGTCTGATTTTGGAGTCCTTCATTATAGATCTAGACTTGCATTGACCTTGCATTAGGATTTGCATGGATTAATTTGGATGCTAGGTTTCAAATTTTGCATTCATAAAAAGTGCATTTAGGTTGCATTTTTGGCATCTAAATTCATGTAAATTTTCTGAAATTCTACATTTTTCACTTAGGTCTACATCATAGAACTCATAAACCATTAAAATCCCTCAAAAATTTCTAAAAAATTCTGAAAAATGTCCATACTGGGACTCATTTTCCACCCTGGGTGAATCAGTCCCTTTTGACCCCTAAAACTTCCTTTTATAGAGTTGAAAACCCTATTTTTATGCTTCTGTTAGCTGAGTATGTGCAAGATCATCATGGAAAAAACAAGCCCTTAAGTGGCAAAAAATTCAAAAAAATCAGAGTTAGGCAACTTGACGTAAAAAATTGAATATGTTATCTATATTATTTAAAAAATATGTAACAATATAATTTGTAGTAAATTGAATGTAGTTTCTAAACTACTAGGTTTATTTAAAAAAAAAATCTATTTGGTGAAATTTTGAAATTTTAATGTAGTAGTACTTAAATTTTAGGGAAAAAATAAGAAGTAGGTGTCTCTCGACCACCCTAACCACAATAAAATGATAATTTTTTTAAGATTTTAGATATAAGTAGAGGACTCATGTACCAATGTGATGCATATTTTTTGTAATTTTTTTCCAAGTAAATAATTAATTATAATTTTTTTTATTGTAACAACTTTTAAAAAATATAAAAACTCATATGTCTGACCAACTTAACTTGGTCAAAACTTCATGAAATTCATTTTTTTTTAATCCTATAGTATGTGAAGAATAGAATGTGACACATGTTTTGGATTAAAAAAATGTGATACCGTTTGAAATCTATAGATGTTGTTCAATCAACCTATCAATTAGGACTTTAGTCGCAATTCAAATAGAAAATAAATAATAATTATTTATTAAATTCAAAGTAAAGCATAATTTATATTAGTGGAAAGCTGAGAATCTCCTTTAAAAACCCTTTTTGTTTCATTAATTTTGGGTAAAAAAAATTGTCAGCCACATACCCTACACATACCCATCATATCACCACTTTTTGGCCCATCATGATCCTACACATACCAAGCTGGCATTAGTTATCTGTATTAGTTGGTTGAGTTTCTGTATCATGCATTTCATTAGATTTCTAGCTTATATTAGCTCATTTCATGCATGGTTACAATTCACATTTTCACTTCCAATCTTTCATCTTTTAGATTATTACATAGTGTCGCTAGTAAATTACATTGTTTGAAATCTGAAAAGTTGCATTTCATCCTATGTCTTTACATTACATTTTACATTTTCATAGCTTCTCTTACTTTTAAATCATTCAAAATAAGCATTGTTTACATTCATGGAACTTAGACTTTTGCAATTTTCATTTTTAACATTAGTTCGTAGTTCATTTAGATCAGATTCATTAGCAAATGAAAACAAAAAACATCAAATGATCCAATTAAAAAAATGATTCGATTTCAAAAAACCATAACATCCAAGCCCTTTAGTAGTGATCATTTAGACATGTTAGATTAATCCCTTAAGGAATTCCTCTCACTAAGATCATCCACTAAAGACTTGACACAAACAGATGGATGCATTGATAATCATGATAATCATAATTTTTCTTATCCTAACACCTCTCCCATTGGTGATGAAGGTATCTTGATGAAAGAAGCCACAATCATTGAAGATCATGAAAGTCTTGATTGTCTTCCTTCTCCCCCCCCTTGTCAAGACATTATAACACACAATGCTGAAATCATTGCGACTACCTTACCAAGTCCTCATTCATCTCCCAACACCTCCCCTACTTGTGCAAATACTATAGTGAATAAAGATGAAATCATGAATGATCATGACAAACACATTTGTGTGGAGGATATGATTGAGAGCTATGAAAATCCTACCTCTCCTACTCAAGATGACATTCTAGGACATGAGGATATAAGTATTGATAATCATGACAATCAATCCTTTTCTTCTCCTAATATCTTCTCTACACATGAAGAAGATAGTTTAGTGCTAGAAGATATCGTGATGGAAGATCTATTTGAACAAAAAAGTCCAATCATTAGTAACCATGAAACTCCTAGTTATCCTTCTCTTGATGTCTCTCCTATGAGCGATGAAGCTATCTTGCCAAATCCAATTATGACATGTGATGAACATATTAGCTATCCTCCTAGGGTTGATATTATGGCACATAAGAATGATACCTTAGAGAAAGAAGACAACCAAATAAATCCTTCTTCTCATATCACCACTACTAATACTCAAAAAAATTCAACCTTTACTCATCCCCCTATGTGTGTTACAAAACAAGACCGCAATACACCCAACCTCATTCTTCCAAATCATGGTCTTCGTGATTGTCCTTTCATAGACATCAACCCATCCAACACCTTCACTCAACATCCATACTATCACTCAAGATTCTTCCAAAAAAACTCTACCCTTGGTACATCCTACATTTATAGACATCTCATTAAACACGTATCAAGTAGAAACTTTGTTTCCTTATCCATATAAATAACATTAGTTGATGGTCCTTTCCATGCAATAGTTGTAGGATAATCACATACTCACTATTGCATGTTTTGCATCCATCACAAGGGGCAGCATACCATCATCCATTCCAGACTCACCCTTGTCTTGCACTAAGTGGGGGAAAAGGGTTAGAAAGCCTTATCCCTATATTTCACCTGTCATTGTATCTTTTGGATAATCGTTAACCTTTCATGAATGTATAAGATAAAGCTTGGGATGTGGATGACATGTCTTAAGATTGACTCACATGTGACATAATCCCTTTCTTCATGATACAACTTATCGAAAACATATGACTTGGTATAGGGATTTTCGAATAAGCTCTCATATTCTCTTCTATTTTAAAGAAATTTCTCATAGTAATGGTGTTAGCAACTGCTTTAAAATGGGGGCATACATAGACAACATCTTTTTGAAAATTTCATGGCGTGATTTACTTTTTCTTGTGATGTGTCCTCTCCTTGGTGGTGCCATTGGGTTTGGTGCCATTGGGTTTGATGCCTTCCAAGAAGCATGATCAATTGAAGTGGCCTGATGGGAACGAGGCATCCCATGGATAATGATTTGACAACCCTAATTTGTTCTCTATTGGAGACATTAGGCATAATTCTCCCTAAGAAGAAGACCTTGCTTGAACAAAGAAAAATCCCCTTTAACCAAATTCTTACATCACATTCAAAAAATTTACATAAAGCATTACATTGTGGTGCCTTATCAAAGTTATCAGGAGGATAACTTTGGTATGGTTAGTATAATGGGAATCTGACACACTAGTATGAATTTCTCATTATACAGTGGGAAGCCGACACACTGGCATGAATTTCTCATTATACGGTGGGAAGCTGACAAATTGGCATGACTTTCTCACTAAACCACTTCTTTGGGACAACTCACCTTGCGGACGACCTTATGTTTTGTGGCCCCAAAGTGAGCACATCTTTTCCACCCCATTTTCCTTTCTTTCCATTGTATGATTATGTATCTTTTTGGTTTGACTTAGGATCTTGGATCCTGGGGGCTTGATTTCCTTCTTGATCATTGTCATTCTTTGTCATTTGAATTTGTACAATTAGATCTCTCTTTAATGTCTACTTTAGTGTGAGTTTGAAGCAAGTTCATCCTCTAACTAAAGTGGGGGCTAAATGTACCATAGAAAAAAGGACCACTTGCTTGACATGGGAATAATTCATGATAAATTGGACTTAATGAGGCATTGATTTAGTGTTGTGAGGTATTTTACATGTCCACACTAGGTCTTGGAACTTTTCAAATTGAATAAACATGCTTTTATTGATGTCTTGTGAAGGTGTTGTGAAGTGTTGTAACACATTTCTACACTTTTCTAGACTCTTCTCATCATAATTCACTTAAAAATCACGTTTTCATCACTAATCAAGTCCTATTTTGAAGTGTTGTAATGTCTTGAAACAAGATTTCACATTTTTCTAGGCTTAATTTCACTATTTACAACTTTCTTATGCTTTATTTGACCCCTTTATGTAGTCATAAGGCTTAATTAAGTGTGTTTTTGAATGTAAATCCAACAAATAATATTAAACGTGACTTAATTATTGACTACCATTTTCATGTACAAGGTGGGACCCATTCACCATGGGTGGGAAATGAATCCCTTTTGGCTCAAAATTCAAAATAATTCAAATTTTCTTTCAAGTTTTTCTTTAAAAACACCTTATGTTGACTTGTGATGAGGTATCATTGGGTAAAATTAGGGCACAAGTGTGTATAAATAAGTGTTTTTCTCCTCATTTTACATCTTCCCATTCAATTCATTAACCATTCTTCATTTCTCATCCATTATTCTTCCATCTCAAGTCAAGCAAGTTAGGGCTTCATCATTTCAAGTCATTAAGATAGCAATTTTCAGACATTCAAGGGAAGATTCTTCATGTTTTGATGTAGAAATTCAATATAAATCATCATGGCAAGGTAATCAACTCCATTATTGCATTCTTCATTGCATTCTTTCTCTATTTTGGTTTAATTACCTAAAAGGGGTTTGACCAAGGCAAACCCCCATATCCTAACATTCAACATCTCTCCTTCTTGTCTTGTGTGTTTGAAAATGTAGGCCTCTTGGAAGCTTGGAAACCATTAAGAATCAAGTTGTAAAGTTTTTTAGGTCTTCTCTTCATTTTCCAAGTAAAAATATCAACAAAAGGTCACTTTCAGGTTTGGAAATCAGAGTTTTGGAAGCGAACACCTATAGAGAACCAAAGTGCAGACTGAAAGCTCTAGATTCCACCTTTGAATATTCAAAATTTCAAAAGTGGAATAATTTTCCATGGGTGGAAAATGAGTCCCATTTCTAGGTTAGTTTTTGGCTTTCTACATTTTTAGATACCCTTTTGTCTGAAACAAGTTTCAAAACAGTTTTATAGAAGTGGGACTGATTCGCTCAGAATGGTGAATGAGTGCCGCTGGGCCTAAAAATAAACATCAAAAACATTCCAAAATTCATTTCCAATCTCCATCCATATCTCAGGTGCACTTCTTCAATTTCATCCATTTTTGTTTCAGTTTTACATTACACAATGTGTTTTCAAACAACTTGCTTTTATCTAGTTTTCATTGAATAAAAAATATCTTTGTTCAGTCATTTACATTTATTTTAGCTCATCTAGACATATTTCACTCATATTCCATCCATAATTTTATTCACTTTGAGTGTAACTTTTTCCATTTTGGCCTTTTTCCTTTTAGGTGAAAAACCCTAGAAGTGCTAGAAAGGATTAGGAAGCCAAAATATTTGTTACACCACTCCTCATGTTACAAAAACCATACAACAGGTTATTCATGTGACTCCTTTCACTATTCCAACTAGCATTCCTAGTTCTTTTGTGGCGTCGAATGTTCCATTTTCCACCTTCACCTCTCTTAGTGCCCCCTTAACTTCTCCTAACATTACATATACTCCATCACCATTTTCCCTTCCTCCTCATACCACTTACACCGACCCCCTTATTACACAACTCTTTAACACTATTTCCTCCATTCAACAACAAATATCCACCATAATCCAAAGCCAAAATGCTCCACCTGCATACTATGGACCTGTAGTATCTCATTATCTTTAGAGATCTTAAGAACATCGATGCCACATAGAATTGAGATGCCTAGGTTTGAGAAGTATGGAGGAAAATGAGACCCTACTAATAATGCTAATTCCTATACAACCTTGTGTAGTGATTTTTTCCTCAACGATAAACTTTTAGCTAAACTATTTCCTAGGACCTTTAAGGACATTAGATTGGAGTGGTTTTCAAAGTCATCCAATAATTCAATCTGATCATTTAATGAGCTTGTTGATGCCTTTATAAGTCATTTCCAAGTCCATATGACTCCCAAAAATATAATGGATGATTTAATGAGATGTAAACAAAATGCAAATGAAAAAGTAATTGATTTCATTTCACGTTATCAGTCATTGTATGATCAAGTAGATGTCAAGATTCCTGATTCACATATCCAAAATATGTTTATCAAAAAATTGCACACTCACCTTCAGGATAAGTTGAATATGATGAAATTTCCTTCATTTATGCATTTATGCACAACCCTTTGTGACTATCACAACTTGGTTACTAGTCGTCATTCAAAGTCCACTTCTAATCGAGCTGAGAAGTCTGAACAAAGCAACCAAAACAACACACAAAAAATTCAAAAACCAAACAGAGGCTTCTTACAGTTAAATCCCCCTCCTCCATAACCAACTCAACCCGTGCCTAATCTAGTGGCTGTTGTTAAAGCAACAATGCCCTTTACCTATGGGGACTCAAAGAGACAATTTACCCCCTTACTTGATACTCTCCATAACACAATGAATCAACTGCTACTACAACAGATGATCACCTTTCCTACTATTAAACCACTTGATACTACCAAGCCTTTACCCCCCACCTTTAAACCAAATGATTATTGGAATTTTAATCACCAAAATGGACATTACATAGAACAATGTACGCATCTCAAACACTCAGTTCAAGAACTCATTGATTCTAGCAGTTTGTCCATTGTGGGTGTTAATGATAAAGGAAATAAGTTCGTTGCACTCCCCAATTAGAACTTACAAATGTTTACCAACCCCATGCCTAAACACAATGTTTCATTTGTCAAATCTAGTGAATCTTCAAATGCTCATGTGATGAATATTAATACAAATGATGAACAACATGATTCTACTCCAAATGTTACCCATGTTAATCCTATGGATGAGCTTGTCAACACGATAGATATTATCCCTCATAAGGGCCCAACTAACAAATATATTGATATTACTTTTTCTTCTCAAGATATACTTAAAAAGATTCCCGATGGTCCTCTTTACATAGTCGGCCACATCTATGATAATCCCACCAATGGGATATTAATAGATCCCGCCTATGGCGAGAATGTGATAACAAAATAATTTTTAGTATTACATGAATTTTATCAAGAAGATTATGGCAAAAAAAAAAGGATTAAAACACATACTGGCTTTGTGTTCCCTATGATCGGATTGATCATACTCCCATTACAAATAGGACCCAATACATTGGATGTAACATTTTCTATCATTCCATAATTAGATCAGTTCCATCTGTGGCTAATTCATCCTTGGATTCGCTTGATGAAAGCTGTCCCTTCGGTTGTTCACAAATGTTTGAAGTTTTTGCATGAAAATGAGATCTTTACCATACACCATAGTGGCTTTAATACATTGTCCTCTTAAGGTAATTTTTCCTTAGAATCCTTTTGGCCTGAACCTATGGAACCCATAACCCCTCGCAAAGACTTCTTTTTCATTGCCTATCAAAAGTTCAAAGGCAAATTAATAGCTATGAATTATCTCTTTTCCACATGTCCCTGTCCACTTCTGCTACTCCTATCCTAGATGAGACAATGCTTCAACCTGAATTTGACCCTGAACAAAAAATGTAACCTCAGGAGCAACCAATAATAAGCACTTCACCTTCATCGTCTAAACACCCAAGAAATAATGAAACCAACCTCGTCATGCCTCCTCACATTAAACAAGTTTATAAAGCCAAAGAGAAAGTGATTGACCCATCTCCTTTAGTTCCTTCCATTTCTCCTTAGGAAGAAATGGAGCCTATGGTGGATCAACCCACTCTTACACCTCAAAAAATTCAAAATAAAATTAAAATAAGCTGCGGTGCGAGGGAGCATAGGCATCATTGTCGTCTCCTTGCTCATCAAATGCAAACTAAAAAAAACAAAGAAAATCAACCTCCTCCTTAGACAAAAGACATACTTGACCACCCTCCTCCTCTTGACTCGCCACAAGATAATACATTACAACCATCACAACAAAATGATCTAATACAACAACCACAACTACCAATACATCCTTCCTTGGAAATTACCCTTCGTCCTCCCGTCGTGATTAATCTGGATGATGATGAGGAGGGGGAGATCACTAAAATAGATGAAGAGGTGCATAACTATCTAAACTCTTTATTTTCATCTACTGTGAACTTGAAACATAAATCTTCTACACCAAGTGAAGAACCTAGCACTTCTCCTAGTTCGACACTTGCAATTATTCCTTTGGATAGTCAACTTCCCTCACAATATACTGAACATGATTGGGAGATGAATGAATTATTGGATGGTTGACTTACATTCACCTTGCTATCCTTTTTCCATTTTCCTTTTTTCTTTCTCTTTTGCACTTTTATGTGTGTAGCGTGTTCCCCCACAATGTGCATTTGGTGTTTTCTCTCTTTGTATAGTTATTCTATTTGTACCTCTATTCTTCTATATGTCATACCTTTTACCTTTTCTTTTTTGCTTTTCTTGTGGTTTCCTTTTGGGGATGACACAAAGCGTTGAGAGCACAATGTCTCTTCCATGTTGACCCAAAAGTTCCTTTTCTATTTTGGAAATGTATGACTTGGCATAGGGGCTTTCCAAGTTGGCTTTCATGTCTTGTGTCATATTGCATCTTTCCTTCACTACTTTAAAGTAATTACTCATAGAAGGGTGTGTAAAAATTCTTGTAAAGTGGGGGAATACATTGTCATTCTTGGTTCTTAGTGCAACCTTGTCACTTCATACGATGTGTTTATCACTTTGTGGATGATATTGGGTGTGATGTCCTTCATAAGCATGATCTATCTTAGCATATTACATTCCTCTTAGTGGCATAATGTGACACACTGCATCCCCTAAGTTGTGAATATTCTATTCTTTGATTGGTCCTCTCTTGGAGACGTTAGACACAATGTCCCCTAAGTGATAGACCTTGCATGAAATTAAAAAGACTCCTTTGAACATATTTTACATTTTACATTTTTATAACGTAGCTTGCATGCCTGTGGTACCTTCTTGTTTATTGATGAGTTCTAGAAGCATACGTAGCTTTGCTTGTCTCATGAAGCATGAACCAAAATTTTCCTTTGTGGCACCTTGTTAAAGTTATCAAGAGGTATAACTTTAGTATAGTTGAGCAGGAAGCCCATTTCGCGTCACAAATTTCCCCATAGCCACCTATGTTTTTGTGAGTACATACCACCCAAGCACATATTTCTCACCTTTTGTGCCTTCTCACCCAATGGACCACCATGATTTCCATTGCCCCAAAGTGAGTATGCATTTTTATTTTCGGACAAACAACCTAGACCTGATCTACAACTAGCTAGACAAATGATTAAAGCTTGATATGACCTTTTTTTCCTTTTCCTTTTTCTCTTTCATTATTTTTCATCATTTTCATGTGTTTTCCTTTGTTCTTATGTTTATTTTTCTATGGGATCTTCATCCTAGGGCCTTGATCATCCCTCTTGATCATTGTTATTCCATCTTGCTAACATAAGTGCATTTGTATCCCTCTCGATATGCATGGCTACTTTAGTTTGAGTTTGAAGCAAGTTCATCCTCTCACTAAAGTGGGGGCTAAATGTAACATAGAAAAATGGATCTTTCACAATTTCATGGTTATTTAGATCTCTTTACTATGATGTTTGACTAATTTTCCTTTGATTTAATGTTGCAATGTGGCTTAAACATTCACATTAGGTCTTAATATTCAAATTATGATTTCTAGTGAAGGTGTTGTAACACATTTCTACACTTTTAGAGACTCCTCTCATTACAATTCATCAAAATATCACCTTTTTATCACTTATCAAGTCCTATTCTAAAGTGTTGTAAAGTCTTGTAACAAGATTTCATGCTTTTCTAGGTTTTTCTTCACTATTTACACCGTTCTTATGCTTTATTTGGCCCCTTTATGCACTTACAAGTCATAATTAAGTGTATTTTTGAATGTAAACCCAACAAACAACATTAAATGTAACTTAATTCCCAATAGCCACTTACAATCCTAGAGTGGGACCCATTTTCCATGGGTGGTGAATGAGTCCCTCTTGGCTCCAAATTCAAAATAATTCAAATTTTGTTTTGGGCTTTTATTCAAAAAGACCTTATGTCAGCCTGTGATGTTGTATTATTGGGTAATTAGAGCATAAGTGTGTATAAATAAGTTTTTTTCTACCCATTTTACACCTAATCTAATTCATTCAAGCATCCAATCTCATTCATCAATTATCACTTAAGCACTTTGCATCATTCAATCAAGCAAATATCAAGTATCTTGGAACAACCATTGACATATCTTCATATTTCTTCAACAAGGATTTGGTGAGTTTAGGAAATTTGCATGTTGTTATTCATCATTTCCTTCTTCACTCCATTTCATTTCTCTATCAAGGGTTTGATTACCAAAGTGGGATTTGACCAAGGAAAATCCCTATACTCTAACCTTTAACCATTTTTACCCTCTTGGCATGTGTGTTTGTAGGTCTTGTAGGAAGATTTGTTAAGGAAATAGGTGTTGAAAGGTTGTCAACAAGTCATCAAAGTGTTTCAAGTCAACTAAACCCTAATTCAAGCTGGGAGACAACCTACAACCCATTTTTTATAGATTTGACTCTGTCAACCCAACAAGAAGACAAGTGCAGATCTGGACCCACAAGCTTGACTCTTGAATTTGTAGATTTTTGGAGGAGGACTGATTCACCATCAGTGGTGAATGAGTCCCACTTGAAGGCTAAAAAAGTTGATTTTGTCATAATCCAGTTCCTGATAGTCAGAAAGCAATTTCAGGTCTTTTTACCAATAGGAGGACTGATTCACCATCAGTGGTGAATGAGTCCCACTAGTGATCAACATTGATTTCTACCAGTTTCTAGAACCTTCTAGAATCAATATTCAACTTCTAGGTGCACTTTGTTAAAACTCATTCAATTCTGTTTGCATTAGTTCATGTTTTTAGCTCATTTTTTCATACCTCACCGTGTTTTCAAACATTGCATATTTCATTAGCTTCGCATTGATAATAAATCAATTTCATCACTTAGTTGCATTTAGATCATTGAATTTAGTCTCAATTCCATCTTGCATATCTTAGTTTGAGTGAACCACCTCAATTTTAGGGTTCTATCTCTCTCCTTTTAGGTGAAAAACCCTAAGAGTGCAAGAGAAGTACATAGAACACACCACAAAATTGATGGTTCACAAACAAAAGCTTAAAAAAAAGGTTTTCAGTGTTGTAAAAGGTTGTTTCAGATATGTTCAGGGACTGATTCACCTAAGGTGGTGAATGAGTCCCAATACAAAGTTTTTTCAAATTTTTTAGGGATTTTCAATGTATTTTGATACTTTTTATGTTGTATGATATGTAACCTAAGTGTAATTGTAGTTTTTAGATGTTTTTCAATGATTTGAGATGCAAAAATGTAACCTATATGCACTTTCACTAATGCAAAATTTTGATACCCTAGAATACAAATTAACTAATGCAAACCCTAATGCAAAGTCAATGCAAGTTATATCTAGGATGATGATGGACTCCAAATAAATAAAGAAGGTATTTGAAAGTTAGGTTCACCAAAATGTGGACACCGAAAATGGATGCTTCACTTCCTTATCCATAGAAAGGATAGAAGGAGAGGGATCCAATTTTGTAATTTCCACACTCAAGGATACTTTAGAGATCTAAACCCAATAAAGGATTGAAGAGATCTAACAATAAGGTATCCTAGGATATGATTGAGAAAAGAAAGGGGTTCACCACCAAGTGTAAACTTCAGAAACATGAAATGATGGAAAACTGAGTGTGATATGCAAACTAATTCTAAATGACCTAGAAATGACCATGAAACAAAACAAAAAGCTAAAAAATTGGAAGTATGCAACTAGAATCTTGTTGGAGATGAAATGGAGCTTTGAAATCCTAAAAATATTGATTTTTAAACCTACTGGGACCAATTCTCCATTCTAGGTGAATTAGTCCCAAATATGGACAACTATACCAAAGCAAGTTTTAGGCAAATGGGTATCCAAATCTATAAAAATCTCTGAAAAATACCTACAGTGGGACTCATTCTCCACTAATGTGTCTAGTTTGACTTTTCTAGAAACTTAGTAATTGAATTTGTTCTCTTGATCCGCTCAATATGTACCTCCAAGTGTTTGGATCCGAAACCATGATTTTCAGGACTATAAGTGACTTTTTGTGAAGATTTTGACCTTGCCAATAGGGAGATGACTCCAAAAAGTTTGTAACTTATTCTTCAATAATCTCCAAGACTTCAAAGCACTTAGATCTTGCCATGATGATGGATCTTGAATTGCTGCAACAATTGATGAAGAATCTTTCTCTTAAATGCCTTAGAATTGATCTTGAATGCTATCTTGATGACCTTGAAATGCTTAACTCTTGAATTCTTCACTTGATAACATGTAGGCTTATGTTTCTTGGATGAAATGAGGATTTTGAAGATTATTTATATAGGAAATGTACTCACATGACTGTTAATTTGATCCCCAAGGTCGACATAGGAAAACTTTGGATTGAAAACACACTTTTCTTGCTCAAATCCTTAAAAATAGGACAAGTGGGACTCATTTTCCATCCTCGATGAATGGGTCCCATAGGGGCTATTTTCCATGCTAAAGTGTCAAGGAGTGAAGATTTTAAACTTTTATGTTCATTTCATCGGGTCTTGGGTATGTGTAGGATCATGATGGGCTAAAAAGTGGCGATATGATGGGTATGTGTAGGGTATGTGGCTGATGACTTTTTTTTACCCAAAATTGATGAAATGAAAAGGATTTTTAAAGGAGATTCTCAGCTTTCCACCAATATAAATTATGCTTTATTTTGAATTTAATAAATAATTATTATTCATTTTCTATTTGAATTACAACTAAAGTCTTGATTGATAGGTTGATTGAAAAACATCTATAGCTTTCAAACGATATAACATTTTTTGAATATGAAGCATGCATCACATTCTATGCTTTGCATACTATAGGATTAAAAAAAATGAATTTCATGAAGTTTTGACCAAGTTAAGGTGGTCAGACATACGAGTTTTTATATTTTTTTAAAGTTGTAATAAAAAAATAATAATTAATTATTTACTTGGAAAAGAAGTACAAAAAAATATGCATCACATTGAGACATGAGTCCTCTACTTACATCTAAAATCTTATAAATTTTTTTATCATTTTATTGTGGCTACCTAGGTGGTCAAACAAACACCTACTTATTTTTTCCATGAAATTTAAGTACTACTGCATTGAAATTTCAAATTTTCACCAAATAGATTTTTTTTAAAAATAAACCTAGTAGTTTAGAAACTACATTCAATTTGCTACAAATTCTATTCTTACATATTTTTGAAATAATATAGATAACTTATTCAAATCTTTATGTCAAGTTCCCTAACTCTAATTTTTCTAAAATTTTCGCGACTTAAGGGCCTATTTTTTCCATTATGATCCTGCACATACTCTCTTTGATAAAAATATGCCTTGGGATGCAAAATTAAAGGTCCTAATGGCCTATAATTGATGATATAAAGGGTGATTAGGGCTAGGGACAAAAAAATTCAATGTGAAAGTGTAGTTAAATACACTCCACAACATTAAAATGAGGTCCACTTAGCCCAGAAAGGCATAAGATTCAATTTGAATGTGTAAAACACATTAGAACAGTAGATTAAGCCTAGGTTTAATTTAAAATCCTTTTAGATTAATGTGAAAATATAATTAAATACATTTGACAACATTAAATTAAAGGAAAGATAGGTCCATTAGACTTACATGCTTAATAAAAGTTTAGAATAGTGTGAAGGAGATTTACAACACTTTACAACACCTTTACAAGACATGTATTTTATTCAGTTTACAAGGTCCCAAGACCTAATGTGAATGTGACATCCACATTACAACATGAAATCAAGGAAAAATTAAGTCAAAATCACAAGGAGGGCCCAAATGAGACAAAAAATGTAGAAGGGTTAGTTTTTCATTGTCCACAATGAATAATGTAAATGACTCACAAATTTTAAAATACCTCTTGTATGCTACAAATAGGATGGTTATAGAAGATGGAATCACTTAGGAAACAAGTCCTTAGGCTTGGTAGTATGACTTGTGCATCTTCCAACACCTAGAATCCTTCATGATTCTCCATAGGCATCTATCATCAACCCTCACTAATGCTTCATCTTAAACACAAAATGAGCTTGAAGATATTGAAAGGCTACTCCAAACTTCACTTTTTCTTGAATGCTTTGTCTCATGAAAGTTCTTTGTCTTTGCTTTCTTGTAATCTTGTTCTATTTTTCTGTCTTAGGTTAAATTATGTAAAGTAACCTTGTATTTATACTAAATTAGAGAATTAACCCCGAAATTCAAACAATTTAACCCAACCTAAGATATGGAAATGAAATTAATTAAAATCCTGCTAGAATGAAATTCAAAAAGAGGATCCTTGTTAAGGAAGGACCCATTCACCACCTTGGGTGAATGGTTCCTGACACACTTTCTAGGACCAAGCTCTAGGGTGTGAAAAGAGGATAAAAAACCCAAGTTAAATATGCAAAGAAAGTGGGGTCCTATTAAGGGAGGACCCATTCACCCTTAGTGGAGAATGGGTCGTGGCACACTTTATAGGACCTTAAACTTTCCACATTCAAGGTTACATTATTTAACTATTGTGTCTCAGGATTGATCTTCAAGAGGTACAATTTAGAGGGCTTGAATTTGAATTAAAAGGGGAAATTAATTCTAATTAACCACCATTAATTAATACCACCCTAGATAGGTGTGAAATTGTGCTTAAACACTTTACAACACCATAAATAAGGCCTAATTTAAGTACAAGAGGTGTCCATTAGGCTTAATTAAATGAATAGACCTTAGAAAAGTGTGAAAATGTCTTACAACACCTTACAATACTTTTGTAAAAGATAAAATTTAAATATATTTTAATTAAATAGGGACCCTAGAGAGCTGTGAATATGTGCAAAACCTTACAACACCACTCCAAAGAATAATTAAGTTAATTATGTGTCAATTATTTCAAATAAAGTGTGAAAAAGGATTACTTTTTTTGACACTACATTTAGCCCCCACTTTAGCCACTATATGATACTACATGAATATGCGAGCTAAAGGAAATAATTGCTATGAAAAAGGATACTCATATGGATTCATTAGGGAGAATGAAGCCCCCACTATAGCTACCTATAGAACCACAATGTTAGGATTGCATCCTACAACACATATTCATTAGTTGAAAAATCATCTTATTAAACTTCTGTAAAGAATTGAATTTGAGGGTAAATTTATGGCCCCTTGATTCTTCTTGCTTTCTGGAGGTGGAATCAAGGTGAGTACAAAACCACATAGAATTATGCAACTCATATTATAGGGTATTTCCAAGTACCATACCACATAATGATAGACTATTGATGAAAATGAGAGTGGAATTATGAATACAATGCAACCAACTTCATTAAAAATGGAGTCCTCTAGCCCCCAATATGTTGATTTTAATGAACTTTACCTTTTACATGAATAAGATTTATTTACTAGAGTTTTACTATATACTTTTGAAAATGACTCTTTTCACTATTCATTTGAAATTTACCTTGGTGTAGAGTGAGTGAAGATGCCAAGTCGCAAGGTTTACGATCCTTTGAGATTGGACTTGGTTCTTGATGATCCAGTGTAGGGCATCCTCCAACATACGGTGAGTGAATTCTGCTTTGTGTTTCCTTCATTTTCATACTGTTACTATAATTCTTCATGTAATTTTAGTGAATTTATGACCTTATAATATATTTGCGCAAAGCATCCCACTTCACTTTGGCGCAAAGTGTCCCTCATTGGCGCAAAGTGTCCCACTTTGGCGCAAAGTGTCCCACTTTGGCGCAAAGTGTCCCACTTTGGCGCAAAGTGTCCAAGAATAGCTATGGTGTCCCAGACCTCCATCCAAAAATGGTGTAGGTGTCCATTTTGTCCAAAAAGAATCTTAAAACAACTCTAGTGATGTTTGATTGATAATTTTAGAACTTATTTTATGTAACTTTTGTCTTTTAGGTGCCCCCTCGAGCTAGGAAACATCTCGGTGGGAAGTAGTTTCGCTTCCTTCGAGAGTCAGTAACTCAAATTTTGGAGGATGGGATTAAGTTATTATAGGTGGTTGGTTTGTTTTGGGTGTACCTCATGCCACCTATGAGGTACAATGATGCAATGCTACTGGCCTTAGCAAAGAGATGGGATGCGGGTACTTGTACCTTTCATCTTCCCATAGGGGAGGTAACCGTCATACTAGAGGACATTAACTACATCTTACCTATCCCCATTCATTGTGAGCACATGTAGCTAGCTACTGATAGATCATTCACATAGATGATAGATGATATTGTTTATTTTTAGAGAAGCCTATGTGACACTCGAGTATCATACCACATGTGGAGCTTAAATAGCTCCTAAACGTGTGGTCACCACTCTTGTGGTGGAAATTATTATCATTATTGTAGCACTTACATTGGTTCCAGATGGTTGAGGGGTACACTTAGATAGTGGCTTAGTGCACACTATCAGAGGGATGGAGGATTAGTAGACCATTTATGTATGGGGTCACAACATGCTTGCACATTTATACTATGATCTTAGTAGCTTTTCCTTTTGAGAGCTCTAGAGTGTCGTACATTGTAATCTACTACATATATGGTGTATTGAGAACATTACATGTACTAGGTCTACTAGATTTCCTCTTCCAGCGGTCGTAGGTGAGCTGAGGTTTTTAGCTACCCACTTAGATGGCCTTAGCAAGAGGAAGATTTATTATACTAGAGGATTAGTTTTGACTAGCTAGATGAGAATGATATCTGCTAGAGGCCTTATCAATTTATACTACAATGGTTGAATCACTAAAATGAGATGCATAGACTATAGATGCATCAATTTCTATTGGGTCGACATGACTATGTGGTCAGACCATTTTATTATGATTGGGTGATGAGATAGTTTAGGCATACCCAGATAGCTCCATGTTCAAGACCATCATTTTGATGATCAACATGTAGTGCCATTGGTCTTGGGGATGAGCACTGTCTCTCGAGGGATGATGTATACTTTAGTGATTTAGATGATGAGGACCTTGATCTACCCCCAACCTCTAAGGCCGATAACACAAGTACCACTCAGGCCTACAAGGAGTGGTGGACTATAGCTAGGCCAGCTCTTGTGTTCCCTTTACATCACATTATGGTATTTTCCAAACCTATTCCAGGTCATAGAGGAGACATAGATGATGATGCTACCACACCCGACATCTTTGTAGATGCAGATAAGGAGGAGGAGGAGGTAGATGAGGGTGATGATGATGCTCAGCCCATGAGCGAGGATATTGTTAAGATAGAGAAGGATCCAAAGACCTCTAATAGTGTGGAGATACCCCTTATCAAATCATCCAGACCACATGCCAGTGTCAGGTCAGAGTTCCATACACAATAGTGTGGGGAGGATAGTGGTAGCATAGGGAGGGACCACCATCATATGAGCATAACCCAATTGGAAAATTGGTGATCCAGGTGATATTTGGATGATTTATGTTATCTTTCTATGTATATATCTTTTGTGCACTTTCTTTATATATGATTACGATGGTTACTAATGTTCCTTATGATTTCTATTTTGTAGGATCTACATGAGAGTGGTGTGATCTTTATCAGTGAGTGGCCACAACACTAGTGCCTCCAATACATCTTGAAGATGATTTCCTTGAGATGCACATACCCCCACCCTTGGTGGATTCACATTAAGATCATTTTGATTCTATGGTGAGATTGGGTATGGCCTATGAGAGGGCCACTAGTCATGCTGATGAGCCCCATGCACATCATAAAGTGGTTTTGGCTTCTCTAGGTATTGCTGATAGCACGATGGAGAGTGACCTACAAGAAAAGATCTTGAGGCTACATGAGGAGGTTGTGAGGATACAAGCAGATAGGGACTAGATAGATAGAGTGTGTTGAGGCTCTTGTGTAGGAGGCTAGGGCATCAGGGATGCTAGATATTCTATAGAGAGACTCATTCAAATCACAATCTTATACTACTGTCTCACGATGGCCACGAAGGTCATCGGCCTTGGAGGGGTCCAACAGTCATAGACCCTACTAGCATTGTACTCAACGATGCATATGTACCCAAAATGGTTGATGACTATCTATATATATGAGCATTTTTCTTTGTGTTGAGTTAAATGTCAATGTGATTTATCACATATCCTTTGTAAGAATATTTTATAAATCTCTCCATGATTTAATGTTTGATGTGATATAATTAAACCATTCATAGTTTATGTTAGATACTACATTTTGATTAAGAGATGCTATGTTAACCTAAATACACTTATTATTTAATGGTATTAAATTCATGTAAGGATTTAAATTAACATAACACTCAAAGTTTTGAATAGTATGATGACTAAAGTAATTAAACAAATTATTTGATTAATTACCCTGGAGTGTATGATACACACTTGTTATTATGTATCAAAGAAGAAAGTAATGTGAGATAAAATAAAACCTATCTACTTCACCTAACAACATTACTCTTACATACCATTCAAAACAATAAATTCTAGATGTAATATCGACACAGATGTGTGGAATTTATAAGGTCTTTGAGAGATGTATCATCCATTTTAGTTAATGTATAAGCTCTAGATCCATAATTTTATTTAAAAATGTAATGGCCTAACTAGTTAGGGATAAACTTTCCTTTTTCATTTGAGAGAGCATTGACATTTCACTGGTTTTCGTATAACACTAGACCGCCTTGATTAAATTCACAGGGAATGACATTATCCTTGTAACCACGTTGCATTCTTTTAGAGTAAAATTTTAAGTGTTCAAGAGTATTAATATGCTATTCATTGAGTGTTTCAAGTTGATGTAAATGTTTCTCTTTGTAGGTATTGTCATAAATGAGCCCTTTAAGAGAAATTCTTGAAGAAGGAATTTCTAACTCTAAAGGAATTATTGCTTCAACACCATAGACCAGGCTATACAAAATATTTCCAATGGATGTTCTAACACTTGTATGATAAGCCCATAATGCATAGGTTAATTGCATATTACAATATTTGTTGTGTTTACTTACTATCTTTTGTAGAATTTGTTTAATTATAGTCTTATTAGTTGATTTTTCTTTTCCATTTTGATTGTAGATAGTATGGTGTTGAAAAATGATGTTGAATATTAAATTTTTCAAATAATTTATTCACATAATTATTTTTGAATGGACTTCCATTATTTGAAACAAATGCGAAAGGGAGAACAAAGTGAGGAATGATGTGTTCCAATATGAAACAAAATATTGCATCAATAGTTGTGGAATGAAGAGGGATAGATTCTACCTACTTTGTGAAGTAATAGGTGCTGGTAATGATAAAGGTATGTCCGATGGAAGAAGGTGCTGATATTTTCTCAATAAGGTCCAAGCCCCAAATCAAAAATGGCCAAATAGGAACATGAGCATGAAGTTCATAGGTAGGGGCATGAATCAAATTGTTATGTTCCTGACATTTATGACACTTCTTCACATACTCAAAACAATCTTCTTTCATATGTCTCCAATTTAATAGCCTATGCGAATTAATTTTTGAACTAGGGATCATATTCCTTTGAAATGACCCCTACAAGCACCTACATGCCCTTGTTCAAGTGATATGTGGATTTTAGACTTCTTAAGGCATTGAAGTAAAAGGCCATTAAATAATATTCTATAGAGAATGTTAGCTAAGATTATATATTTGGACTTTAAATTTGAATTCAATGAGAGGATCATTGGGAGATACAAGATAAGCAGTGCTTGTTATTGCATCTGCATGCCTATTATCCTTTCATGGGATGTTGTCTATCGTGTAAGATTCAAACTTGTTTAATAATATCATTGTAAGATCTTTATATCAGACAAGTTTATCATGCTTTTCTTGATACAAACCATTTATCTGTTTAATGATTAAGAGTGAATCCCCAAATATAGAAATGTGTTTGACTTTTAATGCTAATGTGACACATATGCTAGCTATTAAAGCTTCATATTCTATAGTGTTATTGGTACATAGGAAGTTTAGAAAAAAGGATAAGGGAACAAGCTTACCTAAAGGAGGAATCAAGATAAATCCTACCCTTGATCTTGTTCTACACTTAGAACCATCGAAGTATAATTCCCATGTTTATTTTTCTTTTTGTATAGTCAACACATTTTCATCTGGGAATGAGTCTATGTTGGGAAAAACTAGAGGAGAAGGAGCATTAGCTAATTGGTTGGTTAAGGATTTTCCTTGAATTGTTTTTTGTGAAACAAACTTATGGTTAAACTCAATTAAATACATAACCCACTTAGCTAAGCATATTGACAAATATTTTTTGGTAAAGAGATATTTCAAAGGAATAAACTTTTTCATAACATAGATTTGAGCATTCAATAAATAATGTCTCAATTTACTAGTATCAAGTACAAGGGCCAAACATTGTTTTTCTATAGTTGTGTATCATGTTTCATAGTCAATTAAAGTTTGGCTAATGTAATAAACAAGATATTCCTTACCATTATCATCTTGCTGAGCCAAAAATGCTACGAGAGCATGAGCTGATGTTTTTGTATAGAGGATAATGGATTGTGTTGCATAACAGGTTGTAAAACAAGGGGAATAACAAGATAATCTTTCAAACTCTCAAATGTGTGTTTACAATCCTCATTCCAATCAAAATGAACATCTTTCTTAAGGATTTGTGTGAATGGTAATATTCGATCCGCCAAGGAAGCTATGAAATGATGTATAGCATGAATCTATCCTTGTAACATAAGCAATTGAGATATGTTTCTAGGAGGTGGCATGCTAACTATAGCATCAATTTTCTTTGTTTCCACCTCAATGCCTCTATGAGATACGATATAACTTAAAATTTTTCCACTATCTACACTAAAGACACACTTCCTCAGGTTCAACCTCATGTTTTATTTTTGCATTCGCTCAAAAAGATTTTATGAAGAATATTTACATGGTCTTTTTGAGTTAAGGATTTGGCTAGAATGTCATCAACATAATCTTCCAAAATTTTGTGTATCTAGTCATGAAATATAAATTTCATTGCTTGTTGATATGTTGCACCTACGTTTTTAAATAAAAAAAGGCATGACTACCCAACACAAAGTTCCCCAAATGGTGGTGAATTTTTTCTTGTATTGGCCTTGAGGGTTGATAAGGATTCTATTATATCTAGAAAATCCATCCATGAATGACAAAAAAGTCATCATTTAAGGATGATTTACTCAAGTCTCTGAAATTTGTACACATCCTAATATGATTGTCAAGTTTCACAACTATGACAATATTCGAGATCCACGAAGAATAACCAATAGGTTAGATGAATCTAGTGTCAAGAAGTTTCTCAATTTTAGTTTTGAACAATAGGGCTATCTTAGGATTCCTTTTTCATATTTCTTGTCACACTAGTTTGGCATATTCTATGAGGACTATGTTATGTATTACAATCTCAACATCAATTCCTAGAATGTTAATAATTTTGCAAATAGTATGGGAAAGTCATGATGTAAGGTTGCATGATCTTCTTGTTCATCTTCATCAAGACATTTCCCTACTTGAATTATTTTCTTCTCATTGTTGATATCCATTGGTATCTTGATTGTATCTCCCAAAGGAATTGCTTTTGGTTTTGATGTCTCAAGATCATATTCCTCTTTTTCTTTGATGTTTTCATTGTTTCTATTGTCTTCATCAATTTGTTGAATACTAACCAATGCACATGTGACCCATTCCCTTTTGGGAGTGAATGATTTATCATAGACTCCTAGAATTCCTTTTAAAGCTTCATCATCCTCAAAGTATTCCAAAGATACATCATAGTTCATGTCAAGCAATTCAAAATGCTTCAAGGTGAGATTTGGTTTGCTAAAGTTACATATGATAGTGTTGATGTTGAGTGAAGGTCACTTTGTTGCTTATGTTATCTTAGAAGGGAAATATCCCAAACCACCTTTTGTTTCTTGTGTGTTAGGATCGATAGGGATACAAATTCCTTGCTCTTTCTTCCCACATCCTTTTATGTTATACTCAAATTGTTTCATGAGCTCATAACCTCTCCCATAAATTATTTCCATTTATTTTTGGTTTGGTGGTTGTTGATAATCTCTCATTGAAATTAGTCATGTAGCTTGTGTCTTCATCTAAAGTATATGAGGTAGATGGCTGTGATATGTCTTGTGAATTTTGTGTTGACATTAGTATTGGTTGCTTTTGCTTTTCATTGTCTTTTGTTGTTATCTTGTATTCTCCCATGAATGTTGGTGTGAAATCCAAGGATCCCCAATCATCTTCCAATAATTTAGTAAGTTCATTGATGTCTATTTCTTGTTCATTTTCTTCTTCTAATACCATTTTTGGTGTATAGGATTCCAATGCTCCCAAAGGATTTCATCCATATCTTTCGGCCATAAAACAAATTTGAGGTTTGGGATCAACTTTTAGTGTGTAAAATTTGTTGTTGTAGACATATTTAATAATTTTATGTAGAGTTTAAGGCACACCATTCATCTCATGAATCTATGGTCTCCCTAAAAGGATATTATAAGAAAGGTCATAAGGCATAATGTGGATCAAAGTTTGTAATGCTACTTCCCCAATTCTGATAGGTAATGTGATGAATCCAAGCGATTGTTTTCCAATGTTGTCAAATCATGGAATAGATAAAGAATCTGGTTTAATATCACTTTTTCTCATCCTAAGTCTTTTCACAATGCTCATACTACACACATTCAGGGCTGAACCATTGTCAACAAGAGTTTTTTTATCGCAATTTGACCAATGTGGGCTATTATGTTGAAACTTCATACTTCTTCTGAATTTCCAAGTGAGGTAAGTCATTCTGGTGAAAGACTATGCCTAAATTCATTTCATTCATTTGTTGGATTAGTGTTGCTGTTGAAAAATGAGGTGTTTTCTTAGCTTAATACTCTGTAAAAATTTAATATTGCTGATCAAAGTAAGTCTTTTATTTGTTACATATATTCTTTGTGGGTGATTATCTTGATTAATTCATTTTACTATTGTAGAATGAAGAGTGAAGTTGATAGAAGAACTAGACAGGATATTAGAAAAATCACACAAGATATACCGTGGAGAAACCCTTTCGGGAAAAAACTCCACCAAGAATTATTCTATTATTCAATCTCTGAATTACAATAGTTCCAATTCTTGCTTGAGAATGCTTCTTCTATCTTTACCAATCTTCTTCACACCTGCAATAACAATTATCAAAACTCTATTCAACTTGAATGAGATATAGAGACAATATGCAACCTTGTAATCTCCAAATGGTGATAATTACAATGCACAAGCTCAAGCCCTTGAAAAGGTACGCCATATTCCTTCAAGTTGAGTTATTCAGTGAAGACTAAAGCTTACAACATATGCTTCATGCATTTGAGTGTCCCAAATTGAAGCTACAACTTCTCCTTCACTTTGGTGATAATTCCAAAGCTCTTCCTCAAAGTTGGCGCCCTTAAGTAAAGCTACTTAACTGAGCCTTCAAAAATATCTTATAATGCATGAGAGGTAATTCCAATAAAGCATCTTGGGTGCCCAAGTTGTCTCCAAGTGCTTTATAGTTAACTAAAACATTTACTCAACACCATTTCCAAAGAATGGTCATCCCTTGTTAACTGGAGGTAGTCCCTGTTATCTATCATACAAATCAATGTTATTAGCCATGCATTACAAGTTAACTGAAGCTAATTACATGCAACTCAAAATAACCAACATGCATGCAACATGCACTTGCATGCAACTAAATTGAATTGAATTGAATTGAACTGAACTGAAGTAAACTGATTCTGAACTGAACTAAACTGAACTGAACTGAACTAAACTGATATGAACTAAACTTAGCTAAACTTAACTGAACTTAACTAAACTTCAAGCATGCAAACATCAAATCCTAACTCCTAGGATCATTACATGCATTTAGAAGTGTTAACTGTTACTCCGTATAGTTAACTAGACACAAGGTGAGTTTCACCTTACCATGTGAGTGTCCCATGTGTCCCTATTATTTAGGAACTCACTATGGATGCCCTCACATGATTTTTACATTTATAATTAATTACAAATGTCAATAATCATGATTATTTCATCAAATATTAATCTCACAATAATTTTAGTGTTGTTGAACACATTCCAAGAATCAAGGAGATACATGAAATAATTAATGTTTAGGATTTGCAATTTAATGGCAACCTATTACCAACATTCTCCCACTTGAAATTATACATTGCAATTATTCTAAACAAGGAATAATAAAACAAGTACAAAACTCAAGGCCAATGGCCTTCTTGCACCAACTAATCAAACCATGCTAACTTCAAATGCAACCTGCATAATCATGAAGCTTCCAAGCAAATGATTAAAACCAAGAGAACTTATCTATATGGTTTCATAAGATAATCTGTAACATTAATTAAAGTGTTAACTTTTTCAATTAATACCTTCCCATTATCAACCAAACCATTACATTTCCCAAGCCTCTGTAACCAAACCACCTCTTTAGAGGCATGCTAAACCACCAAGTGTGTTGAATTCACATTCAACCAAGGTGTAGACTCCTCGGTCTTTTCTGTTGAAAATTTTTTCTTACAAGTAACCATTCCAACAAATGTCTCTTACCATAAGAGAACTCTAGCCTCACCTATTTCTCCAAGTATCCATGAGGACCTGTAACCAACCAATCCATGCCAAACTCCAAATGCAACGCGACACTTTCATGAAGTAATCAAACAAATGATTAATGTACCCAATACTTAAGAGAAACACACAAGATCAATGCCAAAGCTCCAATCACGAATCAGGAACATAAACGTGACATCCATGATCTAACCATCTCCTCTTAGGAGATCACATGCATCATAACATCCTTATACATCCTAGTCTCAAGAGAACCATGTAATATGCCAAACTCTAAATGCATATCAAGAGTAAACCATGACATCCATAACACATATAATCTAAACCAAGAAACCATATCTCTAATCATATGGAGATAACCTTACCAATGATGCATCCAAGTCACTGCCAACAACTCCCATTGAACCATGATACTGAGTCACACATGGCATCGTGACTACCATCCTCTCTACGAATATTACTCTGAAACATGAAGCAAAGAGTTATCACGAACAATATTAGTTGAAATAACCAATGCATCATTACTATTATCTAAGGACTCCTCTATAGAAGAATCATAACTCTCTTTCTTGTTCTTACAATCCTTCTTCACATGTCCTAGTTTCCCACAGTTCCAACACTTTACCTTACTTTGTTCTTCTGACTTACCCTTCCCTTCCTTGTTTCCCTTAGGCTCCTTTTTCTTAGGCCTAGACCTTTTACAAACAAGGCATCTTAGATTTCCTCCATAGACTTCCTCCTCATCTCCTCTAATAGGAGAGTAGGAATAATGTTGTCCATCTTTGGATCTGCACCATTTCCACTAATTGTAACAATTAGATTTTCCCAAGAATTTGGTAAAGAACAAAGCAATAAAATGCACTTATCCTCATCCTTAAGCTTTACATCTATAGATGCTAACTGACTGAGAATTAAATTGAAAGCATTTAAATGTTGTGCTACTGAATCACCATCTTTCATTTTCAATGAATATAATTGCCTTTTTAGATACAACTTATTGGTGAGACTCTTAGTTTGATAAATATCTCCTATTCTTTTCCATAATTTATATGCACTGGTTTCCATTGAAACATTTAAAAGAACAACATCAACAAGACATAACCTTATGGTTCCTCTTGCCTTCTTATCTAACTTAGCCCAATCTTCATCTGAAATAGTTGTAGGTGTCTTTGTCTCATTATTAACCGCTAACCACTGATCTCTTTCTTCAAGAAGATCTTCCATTTTTAATTTCCACATTTCATAGTTAGATCCATTGAACCTTTTAATCTCTAACCTTGAATTCATTGTAACAAAACTTAATTCCAGAATCAGTAAATAACAAAAATAATAAGAGCTCCCACTAAGCCAAAAAACCTCAAATCTTTTAAGAGAAAGGCGTCCTAATACTCTACCCAACCTCAGCTCTAATACCAAATGTTGAAAAATGAGGTGTTTTCAGCTTAATACTCTGTAAAGTTTAATATTGTTGATCTAAGTAAGTATTTTATTTGTTACATATATTCTTTGTGGGTGATTATCTTGATTAATTCATTTTACTGTTGTAGAATGAAGAGTGAAGTTGATAGAAGAACTAGACATGATATTAGAAAGATCACACAAGATATACCATGGAGAAACCCTTTGGGAAAAAACTCCACCAAGAATTATTCTATTATTCAATCTCTGAATTACAATAGTTCCAATTCTTGCTTGAGAATGCTTCTTCTATCTTTACCAATCTTCTTCACACCCGCAATAACAATTATCAAAACTCTATTCAACTTGAATGAGATATAGAGACAATATGCAACCTTGTAATCTCCAAATGGTGATAATTACAATGCACAAGCTCAAGCCCTTGAAAAGGTACGCCATATTCCTTCAAGTTGAGTTATTCAGTGAAGACTAAAGCTTACAACATGTGCTTCATGCATTTGAGTGTCCCAAACTGAAGCTACAACTTCTCCTTCACTTTGGTGATAATTCCAAAGCTCTTCCTCAAAGTTGGCGCCCTTAAGTAAAGATACTTAATTGAGCCTTCAAAAATATCTTATCATGCATGAGAGGTAATTCCAATAAAGCATCTTGGGTGCCCAAGTTGTCTCCAAGTGCTTTATAGTTAACTAAAACATTTACTCAACACCATTTCCAAAGAATGGTCATCCCTTGTTAACTGGAGATAGTCCCTGTTATCTGTCATACAACTCAATGTTATTAGCCATGCATTACAAGTAAACTAAAGCTAACTACATGCAACTCAAAATAACCAACATGCACGCAACATGCACTTGCATGCAATTGAAGATAACTGAACTGAACTGAATTGAATTGAACTGAACTGAACTGAACTAAACTGAATTGAACTGAACTGGACTGAACTAAACTGAACTGAACTGAACTGATATGAACTAAACTTAACTAAACTTAACTGAACTTAACTGAACTTCAAGCATGCAAACATCAAATCCTAACTCCTAGGATCTTTACATGCATTTAGAAGTATTAACTGTTACTCCGTATAGTTAACTGGACACAAGGTGAGTTTCACCTTACCATGTGAGTGTCCCATGTGTCCCTATTATTTAGGAACTCACTATGGACGCCCTCACATGATTTTTACATTTAGAGTTAATTACAAATGTCAATAATCATGGTTATTTCATCAAATATTAATCTCACAATAATCTTAGTGTTGTTGAACACATTCCAAGAATCAAGGAGATACATGAAATAATTAATGTTTAGGATTTTCAATTTAATGGCAACCTATTGCCAACAATTGCTACATCCTTTGAACTATTATTAGAATGAACCATAACTTGTTGCAAGGCCTCTTGGAGTATGCCATGATAAATAGGTGATACTTGAAGTAACTCCCACAAATAAATCTTAGGAGTGTTCTTAAGGTGTTTAAAAAGGTTATATTTCTTTCCATTATTTGTCAGTAAATGAGGAGAAATAGTTAAAATATGATTAGGAAATCGTAATGAAACAGAAGGTTGTTGTTGTTTCCTATTGTTTCTTGAATTGTAGGTATGTGCAATGGTGTTAAAATTGTTTCAATGTTGTGAAGCATTACCATTGTCAGATGAAGTCTTATCTTTTGGTGGTTCAAGGATGAGCACAAGCTTATTTTGAACTTATGGTTTTTGCAAGGGAGGATAAATTATGAGTTGTGGTGTGATGGTATTAACATCCTTTTATTTCAGTTTGTCACGATAATCCTTAGCAGATGAACCTTGTGAGATGAAGTCCTCAAGTGCTTCATCTAACATATCAAAGTCATTGCTACTAAAAGGCTTGGAGGGAAATTCAACCTTTAAAATGAAATTTGTCATTGTTTCACTTTCTCTACAAGTCTCATTTGATATTTGTGTTGTTTTTATTTTGTTTTCTAATGAATTCCAAATGTAATTGAACATGTCTACTGACGAAAAAATGTCTACTGACGAAAAAAATGCTGAAAAATACAGAATTCTAATGCTATTTATAACTGAGAATGCAAGAAATTATTTTTCCCAATGTTGTTAAATCTATCTAAATAAATGATAAATTGCATGCAAGAACAATTTGTTTCATACTAATAATTTTATATTTCATAGTGGAGGCATAAATATTTATTAGGGACCAAAATCAACTCAAAAATTTTGTCATCAAAAGTTGTATAGGGAGTCATTCGCCATTAAAGGAGAATAGGTTCTAGTGCAGGTACTTACAAAGATCAGAAAGGAACCTGAAACACCAGAACATTCCCAAAAATCTTGTTGATTAGGGTATCCAAGGACTCATTCACCACTAAAGGTGAATGGATCTAGTTTTAGGGTTTTTTGAGTTTGATTTCAATTTCCCTAAGTTGGCTTTGTATAGGGTCTCTAAATGCACTTATTTCTATGATTGAATAATGACTAAAATTAGAAAATTTATGATGCAATTTGAATCTAAATGCTTGAATGATGATCTTGTTGAACATCTAGAATACTGAGAGGGGGGGTGAATTAGTATTCCATAAAACCATTTTGATAAAATCCATCTAACCATTATCACAATTCTGACTAAATCAACAAGATAGAACATAGAAACAAATCAATGCAACCATACACATGAACACCAGGATTTTTACGTGGAAAACTCAAAAAGGGAAAACCACGGTGAGGGTTAACTCACAATATATTATATCTAGATACAGGATATTATAGGGCTCACTTCTAGGACTCACTATCCTTCAAAAGGCTCACTACCTAAATACAAAAGATGGGTAACCACCAAGATACAAAGATTGTGACTCACTTCCAAAAGGTTTGAACTAATAGAATACACCTTCAATGTGCAGGGTTCAGTTCCAATGAAGCTCAAAATATGAAGTACTAACTCACATAGTAGTCGCTCAACAAATTTTCTCTGATCCTCAACTAATAAAACATTTAGGCTCAAATCCTCTTTCACCTTTCTTCCACACTCGCACATCCACTCTTCTATCTTCCTTTCTTCAAAACATCTTATATATATACAAGTATGTCTTATTCATCAATTAGGTCACCCTGATTAGATGAAAACAAAATAATCAAAACACTCTTGTCGACACCATATATTATTTAATTTTTTTTATCCATGTAGTGCATTATACCAAGTCGTCTCACATCCATAAAGCAATACTAGTCTCCTTAGTGAATTGCATACATTAGGTTGGCCAAGACTAGAACTTACTTCACAGAATCTCCAAACCAACATAGAATCCTCAAAGTAAACACCTTCTAGATTTGAGATCACATCAATTTCTCATCATACTATCATCATAGAGACTACAATTAAAACTACAAAATTAAAATGTTCTCCTTAAGAAAATCTGGAGTCTCCCACACTGATATTCCAAGGAAGGAACAACAGTAAAATACAGAGTTGAACTCTATCAGAGATAACTTTTTGCTCACAACCCAAAAACTTCTCAAGATCTAGGATATAGTTTTCTGAATGAGACATGATAACATAGTTAAGAGATTAGAGTCATATCTATTCTTGCGGTGAATTTAAGACTCAAATACCAACACATTGTCTCATCACAAAAGAACATTAGTGACAGAGAACAAATTTTGGTAAACCAAGTAAACTTCTCATAAAGTTGTCACCATGTTGAAATTAAAGACAACACAAGAAAAACCAACACAAACCATCCACACTTCATGCTCATGTTTCAAGGCTCCATAATTCCAACAATCTCCCCCTTCAGCATTGATGATTACATGCATGTCAATTTTTTTTTTTCAATATATGACAATTGAATACTCCCCCTACCAAAATTGTTCTTCTCAAAAATGTTTTTCCTCTACCAATCTCTATCTCTCCCCATTTTACATCAAAGTCAAAGGATGGGGCTCAATATATATGTATTTATGCATCAAAATATAACCAAAAAGATATTAACACAAAATTGAATCAACCTGAAGAAGAAGAAACTTTCAAACTCTCTAGGATGACCTTCCATGATATTTTTCCTCTTCCCACGATCCTTTTGAACTTACAAGAGTCTTGTGCAATAGTTCAAGCTTACTTAAGGACTGTATACCATCTGCTAAAGTATTGGGACTAAGATTAATTTATGATAATTCACTAATACTATCAAGAGCACTAGAAATAGGAATGTATCTGAGTTTAACCATGTCCTTATGTGCCACAAAATTCTTAATAACTTTTGTTCTTTAGTCCTACAGGGAAAATAGTTTATCCTAAAGCTACATAATGTAGGAACACCTCTGATTATTTTTATCTTCTGCAAATATATATGTATCTGCTTGAGTTCCCATCTTGGTTTCACTCTTCCTTATCTTATCTCCTATGTTCAATGTACTCCCAAACCAATTTAGGAAAAAAAAAGTTCTTGTGACTCTTGCTCAAAAACTTGCACTCTCTCCAATTCCTTCATCACTCAACTATGTATATTTACACATTTTTCCTTGATATCTTCCACATTTTCTTCAGTATACCTGATTCTAGCATGAACTTCCAGTCTGAAGATGTAGACCTTCAAAGAAGTAGTCATGTTTCTAAGATTCTCCTTAACATAAATAGATGATTCAAAATTAGCACTGAGAATAACCTTCTACATTTCTTCCAAAGATCCTTGAATGTTTATTCTTTCATGCTCATGTTGAGCTCTCTCAAACTCACTTCCTTTTGCAACTTCTTATTTAACATCACTCTTTCTTTTCTTCCCTATTCTGGTTGCACTACCAAAGGTACCTTGTACTTTAGGATTCTTATGGATTTCCAAAATATTTTTTGCATAATAATCAATTTCAGCCTCTCAAACTTCATAATCTAACTTATATATCCACACCAACCTTGATTCAATTGCTTCTATGCACAACATAAATCTAGAGACACTATGAAATTGATATTTTTGGAGTACCTTTTAGTAAAACTTACTAGAAACCTTGACCTTTTTTTCATCCTCATCTGAAATGTTCCAAATAATGCAACAAGAGTAGTCTTTTGAGCATCTGAATTACCAAGATTTATCATGAAGTATCTGATTTGATGGGAAATAAGCTTTGTATTTGACCATTCTATTCTTCCTATTACTGGTAATTCTTTCAAAAAGTAAAAGAGTAAGAAGACAACCAAATTGCCATAGTGGAATGTATTCTTCTTACTCTTCTTGTTTTCTTTTAAATTCTTGAAAAGATGTATTCAAAGTAATTCACATAGGTCATAATCCATACCTCTTTTAACCATATAAACAACAATATGTACAATAGTAGTAGAAACTGTGAGGTAATTTCCAGGGAGACAAAATTTATGACCAATGACCATTGTGACATACCCAATGGCTAGATCCACAATTGATCTCAAATTAACCTCTTTCCCTTTAAGAGTCATACCGGTAACCTCAATTATCCCTTGCTCATTCACAACCTTCCATTTAGGAATTGGTCCAGAGGAACACAAACCAATTACATCTTTGATTGCTTCTCTGGTAATCAAATGTGCTTCATCAATCCAGAAAGATTTAATATGAATTCTACTCAAAACTATTCGAATATGCTTCCTATCAAAATTGAACAAAGGGAATTTCCACCAAACATCCAACTTATTCTCAACTAAAACTTTGCAGGAATCATGGTTCTCTTCCAATTCATTCTTCCATAGAATACTCAATTGGACTGGTGACATTTTCTCTATCTTAATGTGAAAAAATGCATAGATATCTTCCACATGGTAAACACTCTAGGAGGGATGCAAGAGAATCCACCAGCTGACTCTTCTAGAAGATTCTTAAAATACTTTCTCAAATTAACTTGCACTTTATCCGTACACTATCCACAACCTTAAAAATATCCATAGAAATAAAAATGAAATATTGTGCAAACAGGAATACCTCAGTAAATGCCAATAAGAAATAGATAGATATCTAGTACACTTCGAATCCACTTGATCTTCCCTTCAAACCTTGAAACTTTGAATTGATCTCTAAATTTCCTTTGCATACTTCTCTGAAAATACATATGCCTCTTGAAATATCTCAAAATTTATTTCTTTCATTTCAAATGCTTTGGCAATAAATGCTTCAAATTGTAGGTAGATTACCTCAAAAATTATGTGTGCCTCCATTCTTTCAAATTCTGCAAACTTCATTCTTCACACATGTGATTGATAAATTCCTTAAATTCATTACCACATTAAATATGGTTTTGTCATTATGTGACATAAGTATTGATGAGGGGGTTTATTAAATTTTCTAATAATTGCTCCCCCTTAGTTATTGCTAGACTCAAAAATTGACAAGTGTATCTGTAACGGAGGTTGGCACATATAAGACTGATGATTCTAATCCAACTTGATTTAATTCTCCTTCCTTTCTCTAGATCCTTTCATCTCTTTTCTCACTTCTTCTGAATCGATGATTTGTTCATGCTTCTTCATCAGATAATTATTTTTTCTTCTTTTGCAGTTATTAATAGGTTGTTTAGGATTATTTCACTTACAACAAACAACATTCTTCCTTCCATTGTTTCTTTTATTCAATCTATTCTCACATAGACTAGCTTTATGTCCAACCTTTTTGCACTTAAAAAAATTGTCAAAGAATGACAAAGTATCATTCTGTAGCGTAGGAAAAATTATCTCTTTCTTGATATGGGAATAATTAATGATAAATTGGACTTAATGTCATCTTGATCTAGTGTTTGAGGTGTTTTACACATCCACATTAGGTTTTGGACCATTGCAAACTAAATAAATATATTTATCAATGTTTTGTAAAGATGTTGTAAATGACTTTTCGATGCAGAGCAGGGGTAGAGGTCTATTACCAAACACAATTCAACCAGTTTCGAACAATCTTTCAATCTTCCAAACCCCAACCTGGTGTCTAACTCACAACTCACTCATATTCCCTTGTAGCACATCAAACAATGAGATTTTGGCATATATTTTAGAGAAGGCCTCAAACCCATGAACCAATTACCATTTAGAGTACCCTTTGTGGACTCTTCAACATATTAGATTTGTACTTAGGGTTGTTTTAGAACATCACCTCCAAAATTGGACCGCTACGCTGCCCTCAAGCCCAATTAAGCCTCTTTTACAAAGCAAGTATATGCTAAACCTTCTCCCAATCACCAATCTCTACTCCACTGTGCTAAAGAAGTCACATGGGGTCTTGAACCATAGATTTTACCAATTGAAACATCCACACATTCGTCTAACTATTTCTACCTTTACCTATCAAAACTAGCCTAATACATTGAGATATTAGGCTAGGGCTTGCAAAAATAGGGCCCTAACTCCATCCACTGCAATTAAAATCCTATCAAACATGAAGAAAAACCTATCTAGTGCTATTCCACTAAGTTACAAAGAATTTCACTGGTGGGATGGTCTTTTATTCCATGTTTTGTCTACAAACCCTCAAAATTTAGGGTTTCTAACCCATTCCCAATAATTTTCTTACAAAATGTTTCAAACTTTATGGAATTGACTCAAATAAAAACCAAAATGTTCTTAACTCATGCTGGACCATCAGTTCCAATTCACCTTATGTCATTTAGAGATTGTACGTAGTTGTACCAATGCCTATAGCAACAAATTTATAGAAAAAAATGTAGAAAACTAGAGCTTTTATTATTGTTTGCACTTAGGTGCTGCCACAATAGTGGTTTACACTTTCTGGGAGATCCTAATTTTTGATGAAATCACATATTTTTAGAAAATATAATGATTTAAGCCTTGAAAAGTTCCATTTAAAGGATTCCAATTGAATAGGGTTTTGTTAGTGTAATTAATATTTAATTACACTTGCATAACTTTACTTAGGTAATATTTTAATTCCTAGGTTAATTATTCTCATCCTTATCTTGTTGAACTATCTTGTTGCTCAAGATAAGATTAGGGTTATTCATTTTTTCTTTTATAAAGAAAATCATATCTTGTAATTATGAATTCTTGAATAATATTATTTTGCACCTCTTTTGCAAAGCTTTGCCTTTTTTATTTTCTCTTCTGTGAAAGACTTTTCTGGTTTTCCTTTTTTATTTTCTCTTATGTGGAAGAATTTTATGGTTTCTAACATGGTATTAGAGCCTTGATTTGTAACCCCTTCTCAGTTTTTTGAAAAAATTATTACAGAGTTCGTTCGGGATTCCTCAAGGGTGTCATTCCTTGAGTTCATTTATGAGGCATTTTGGATCAGATTGAGCTTCACCATTGGATTTAGAGCACTGAAAAAAGTTAGGATTGGATTTTTTTTAGCCAATTTTTCAGAGCAGCTTGAGCACAAACGAAGGTCACCATTGCGTTCACAGTGGCCAAAAACCCTAAGATTGCCCTTCGTTTCGTCAATTTTGGTGAAGTTGGTCCAAAAGGAAAAATGTTTTTGCCTGGGGGGCCGTACGACCTCCCCAACACACTCCCCAAGGCATGAAAATTGAAAAAAAATGTGCTTTTTTGGGAACTGTGCCAGTGCTCACAATTCAGAGGCATTCTGCCACCTGGTAGCCACTGGGCGGCCACCAGGCAGCTGCCACACCACCATCGTTGCTGGACTCCACCACCCACTAGCTGCTTTGCCTCTAGACCCCATGGGCTCCCAGATTGCAGGCCATGGTCCTATGGGGGACTGGGCGCTATGCGCCTAGCCTTCAATCACTCTAGCTCTCAGTGTATAGGTCATATTGATGACCAAGGGCTCGCACCCAGATCCCCCGGTAATAGAATATTCTGGTGGACTTGTAGATTCTGACGACCATGAAAATTTTTGTAGGGGGGCATTTTTTTTCCTCGACGACTTCTAGGCCTTCAATTTTAAGCTTGTGAAGTGCTGACGTCAGCGTACGACCGACCCTCTTTGCCCCCTCCTAACCCCAGTTTTCCCTAAAGGAGCACTTTTTTTTCTTTTTGGTATAACTTGGGTGTATGGTATTGAAATTGGGCAAACAAGATATCGCTGGAAAGATGGTTCTGAGAACTTTCTAGTGGTGTAGTTTATTTTTCATTATTTTTCTATTTAGCTACATTTATTTCTATTTATGGCTTCTGAGCTCAAAATTTTTTGCCACGATCTCCGATTTTCATCTTCTTTGCAACGTTGGAAAGGTATTGAGGAGCTCTATTTTTCTGTCTAGGCACTTTTTTTTGTATCTATCCTAGGTTGATCATTATTCCAAATTTGTCCTGATGGGTGTTTTGGAGATTACTTGGATGTTTTGACAGTTGGAAAGGTGAAACTTGAATATTTCCACTTCAATTCAATACCACATCATCTTATTTTTCATTTATGCACATTTAGCATTCTCACCTTTTACAATCACTGGGTTATCGTAATAAATGAACTAAGATAAAGTTCCATTAGGGGGGTTTCTTGCATAATAATTTGATTAGAGTGTGCATGCACTTTGATCTCCATCTTGTTTTGATGGCAAATCGCATGGGTTATCTAGTTTCTTAGTTTATTTTTGCCACATTTTTTCTCTAGCTTGACACATATCTAATTTGCATCGGTTCACACTTTAGATTGAGAGTTTATGTTTCTTGATCTGCATTGGTTCAGATCCTTCTCAGTTTGAGGGCCATGAGTTTAGGGTTATTGTGCCAGAGTCTTTATGGTACTTGTTCCTATGGAAGAGTTTTAGTCTCAGTTTGGCATCGACATCAAGGTACATGGTTTCTAGATTCTGTCATCATTTCATCTACTGTTGCTTCACAGATTCCAGGGTTGTTCCAGTTTTGTGAGTTTTCCAGTGTTCTATGGCATCGAGTTTGCTGTCACATTATTATGATTCCATTTTTGGTTTCTTGTAGACAAAAGTATATTTCCTTGCTTGTCGGATTGCAGTTCCAATGTTAGTCCATAGTGTTCTTCCAGTGCTTCTTTGCAGCAGTCATCTCATTGTAGGGGGGTTTTGTCCCATTGGGTTTTCCTTCTCTACCTCATTATTGCATTTGTACATGGGTACCTGATTAGGCCTTGTTGCTAGGACCCATTCATGCTTTCTTGCCTTCATCTTCATTTTAGGTGCATGCTTTTTTAGTCTCCCTAAGTTGCACTTATGGGGGGCTATTTATGTAATTAATATTTAATTACACTTGCATAACTTTACTTAGGTAATATTTTAATTCCTAGGTTAATTATTCTCATCCTTATCTTTTTGAGCTATCTTGTTGCTCAAGATAAGATTAGGGTTATGCATATTTGCTTTTATAAAGAAAATCATATCTTGTAATTATGAATTTTTGAATAATATTATTTTGACCCTCTTTTGCAAAGCTCTACCTTTTTCATTCTCTTTTGTGGAAGGCTTTTCTGGTTTGCATTTCAGATCTTGGTTTCTAATGGTTTGATCAAACCACCTAAGACCAAGCCCCCTTGGATAGAACTCTGCTAGTTTTAAACCATACCTATAATGGAGTCTCCTTTACACCTATCAAAATGCTAATAAAAAACCACTTTTTATTTACCTTTTGGGGGATCAAATGAATTCATTTAAAATTTATTTTTTTGTAAGTATGTAGTCCTTATTATAAGCTTCCAAAAAAGTATAATTTTAATTAAATTTAATTCGATTATTATATTTATTTTTTATTTCTTGTGAATGTAGGTTTTTCATCGAAAATCAAGCTCTCTATTCTGCACATGTGGAAAAATAGAATATTATGATTTTTTTTTGAAAAATATGAGTGCACCAAATATTGGAGTCCTTGATCCAACAAAAAATAAATTGAATTTCAATACATGCAAAAAAAGTGACGTGTTATATGGTCGTGCTATGTCTAAATTGTAATTAGTTTGACTTTGAAACTTGACTAAAGAAAAAATATTGAATAAAAAACTATCTAACCAAGGGGAAGCACTAGATATTAGAGTTAGGGTAAGTGCACCAAGATGGTCACACTTTTGTGGCCAAAAAAGAAAAAAAAATCTCAAAACGTGTTTGCGTTATAACGCGAACGCGTTTTGAGCTTTTAAAAGCAAAAAAAAAAAGCAAACTCAAAATCATTTCTCATTTCCTTTTTGCTATGTTTTAGCTCTGCCCGCGGCCAAAAACCCTGTCATACGCGCTCGCGTTTTTGGAGAGGTCAAAATTCATCAAGAGCAATTGGATTTCTTCACAAATATGGCGCCACGATGACGAAAAGATGCAAGAGGTAAGTATTGTTTGGTATTTGTTTTGAATTTGTTAGTTTTAAATTGATTTTGTTTGTTTTAGTTTAGAAATGAATGTTTTTTTTTTAATTTGTAGGAAATCATCAACAAGAGGAGGAAAATCCTCAACCAAATCAACCTTAACCACAAAATCAACCTCCCCCACCATTCTCTCAATACCCTCCTGGCACTCAAGAAAATTTGAGGAGTGAAATTGAAAACAATAGAAAAGAAGTTGAGGATCTTATTAGTAGGTTGAGTGATCAAAATTCTTCAACCACAGAAAGGATACATCTAGTAGATTCATTGAAGGATTTGTTAAAAAATATGGATGCAATTACCCAACAAATATCTGGATGGAAAAATAGGAGGCAAACATTGAGGGCATATTATGCAGATAAATTATCATATAAACAAGTTAAAGATTTAAAGATTACTAAAGGCGATTTGTGCTCTCTATTCACTGACCCTAGAACAAATCAAAATATCACCCTCAATGCAAAGAGGTTTCCTATCCATTGGTGCCACCACCTAGAGATTAGGAACCGTTTTTATGACAGATGGTATATGGTCTTTGATTACCCACCATGCAATAACTATGAAGTCCCCCAATATTTTCTTAGGAAATTATACTGTGAGTTTGTATTGAACCAAATCCTGAATTATTTTGATATGAGGGAGTTTTAGGGGAGAGGTGGGGGGTTAGCACAGGATAGGCTTGGTGCACAACCGGATCCTACACGATAGGGGAGACGACCTCTATCTAGGCTGCCTCATGAGCAGATTGCGATGCCGGTAGTTGCAAAGGAGAGTGCTGATGTAGAGACTTTGTAGGCGATCACATCCTTGACTCGGAGTGTCATCCACCACACTAGCCCCATTGTACAACGCAATCCAGTGGAGTCTTCAGGTGGTGGCCTTCGAGGCCATGTGTGTTGATCTTGCAGAGCCACTTGTTCGTATGACCCTACCGGCCCTCAGGAGGGTGCTACACAAGATCCATATGCTTCTACGCAGCCTAATCCGTATGCATCTACGGGGATGGAGAGGGCGGCTGACATTCTGCATGATGCATATGGTATTGACAGTCAGGTAAAATTGAACATGTTCATTGAATTTAGTTTATTAAATTTTAATTGTCAAAATGCAAGATTAACTAATTTAGTTTTATTATTTTAATAAAATTGTAGGGTCACAGTGTTGACCCTGGGTACACTAGTCAATCTACTTATTTTACAGCATTAACCTATCGTGCTGGGTATGTAAAGTTAGTAAAACAATTATAAATTTATTACATATGTTAATAAATAGCATTTTTCACGGTATTTTAATATGTCATTTTGATGTTGAATGTGGTGTTGTTGGAGGTTTCAAGGAAACACCTCTGAAAGCGGTAGATTTTGATCAAACTTTCACTGAGGTAATATAGAATAAAGAGAACTTAAAGTTAATGAATTCTAAGTTTAATCTAGATTTTTGTATATATAGTCATAAGAGTATATGGGTTCACTAGGTTATTATTTGAAATCTTTTAAGAATGGTCCCACCATGATTGTTTGTCTTAGAATTCCTACACTAGCAAGCTATATATAATAAAAATTTAACATGGAACTGACAAAGGTAGAGCTACATTCTACTCCATCCTATATAATTTTTTGTGATGTCAACGTAACCAAGAATAAGACGATGGATGTCCTACATGATGTCAATGTAACCAAAAATAAAATTTCTATCCTTAACCCTATCTATCAGCCAAGACTCCTTCAATATCTCCTAGACGCTTGGAGATGATTAAGACTAGGTCAAAATACCCTATATTCTCTTCATTTGTTGCATAGCTCATCAAGTTTCTCTATATGTTCTCTAACTAATCATGATTGCATGGAAAGAGGTTATAATTACTCATTAAACTCTCAACTATTGGAGGCTCCTCAAACTTTCCCATAGGACGTGGAAAATCCTTAGAAATGATTAAATTCCCTAATAGGGTGTGGGAGATCTTTTAGGAAAACATTTGACACTAATTTGATCCATTGAATTCTTCTTCATTCTTATATATTCCTCAAATATACCTTTCAATACCCCTATCATACCTAAATCTACTACATTCATGTCCTTGTTAGCTAGCATGTAGGTGATATAGTATGGTCCATGAATTTTATGTCTTCTTTTTTCATTTTTCTATATAGTCCTCTTTTATCTCACTACTATGTCCTCACATAAAAAGAAAGAAAAACATTACTTCTTTTTTTCTCATCTAAGGCCCCTAAAGGTTTTAAACCCCTTAGATGCAAGGATTCAAAGCACATCAACCACATATTGGTACAAATGACTAAATCCCAAAGATGATTTGTAGCAATGAAAGAGTTTGGAAAGGTAGAGAGAGCTACCTTTGGTGACTCAAGAGAAACTTCAGCTTTCAAAAAACAAAGCCAATTAGGCTAGCAGACATGTGGATCAGGACAACATTTGGTGGAAGAGGAAGAAAGATGACTAGAAGTCTGGAGGCCCACCATACTGGATTTTGATATTCAGCCATGAGAGCAAAAGAGAGAGTTGATATCATGTATCAAAACATTAAGCATGCATTCTTCCAGCCAATGGATAAGGGGATGATTACTTTTCTTCATTTTCATTTGCATAACCATATCACGGCGTGGGAACCATGAAGACCAAGGATGTCCAGTTTTATGTGGAGGTAATGGATGTGGTCCAAACTTTAGGAGGGGCAAGAAGGTCAATGTGTGATCTTGATGAATGATAGAAGAGGGGTTGGTCAGACAAACCAGGGGCACCTAGTCATGAGTAGGGACCTATAGGTTAGATTGGTGAAGCAAAGCACCAAGGAGGTCTTACAAGGAAAGGCCTAGAGCAGGTACATATAAGGAAAGGCTCCTGCCTGCCTGCTCCTCTTCCTCTATTTGAACCTCCTTGAGGTCCTCTACCCTGGTTATGTCCACCTCTTGTAGATGTTTCACCTCCATGCTCTATGAGTTTTGACTCTCCTTGGTTTCTATGGTCATTGCCTCTACCTTGGTAGCCACCATGCTGTCCTCTTTGATCTCTTCCTTTGCCTTTGCCCTCAGAAGTCTGATCTTGCTTCCTCTTACTTCTCTCTTCAATCTTTAATGCCAATTGATAACATTGGTGCACTGTTTTGGGGCTTAAGAGAACCATCTCTTGAATGTTCCACTTCAAACCATTGAGATACCTTGCCACCTTGATACTTTCATCCTCTGTGACATTGGACCTCATGCAAAGTCTTTGAAACTCCTCAGTATAGGAACTCATCTCCTGATCTCTTTGCCTCAAACTCTGTCTCCTCTTGATGCTGAGGTGAATTCCATAGTCTTTGGGGTAGGGTATGCTTCTTTCTGCCAGCAGCCATTCCCTTCCAAGTAGAGATAGGTTTGCTTGCCTTCCTTCTCCCTCTCTATCTAAATGAATTTCCACTGGGATTAAGGTAGAACCTCTTAGTCTTGATTTAGCCACCTTTACCTTTTGTGCTTCAGTGACTCCATCACACTCAAAATGGTTTTCCATTCCCTCTATCCAATCCATAACTAAATCAGCCTCCATCTTTCCACTAAACAATGGTACTTCTTCAAGTGTTTTTCCACTCAAATCCTTCAATGCTTTCAAGAAGGGATCCTCCTTCAATATAGGGTTAGGTTCAAGGATTCTATCCTCCTTTGCAACCTCTTCTTCTTTTGGTATTCTTCCATCAAACTGCATAACATTCAGTGCTTGCTCAAGTTGGTCTAACTTTTCTCTCAATACCCTATTGTCTTCGTCTATTTCTTCAACCCTCTTGGCCAACTCAGCATTTGTCACCATGATGCTAGAACCACTTGAATCTTTCTCTGACATACAAGATCAATCCCAAATCTTTTGCTTGCTCTGATACCAATCTGATAGGGAGAGGGGTTCGAGGAATCAATCACTGATTCCTGCTCTAGGCCTTTCCTTGTAAGACCTCCTTGGTGCTTTGCTTCACCAATCTAACCTATAGGTCCCTACTCATGACCAGGTGCCCCTGGTTTGTCTGACCGACCCCTCTTCTATCACAAACTCCAACCACCAAGTCCACCTTGGTTGATTGCCACAACTCCTTAGCCTTTACACTATACTAAAGACCAATATTCCTCAACACTCCATCAACTCTTGCAGGGGTAGTGATAAGTCTTAAAAGGCTTCAAACTATCCTCCAAAGGTGTTTGAACAACCTCCAAGACTTCAACTTCCCATCACTCTCACCAATCCTTTAGCTAGGGTTTGAAAGGCTAGTAGCCCTTGAGCCCCTATTAGGTCTCCTTCACCTACAAAATAGGTTAGAAATCACAAATCTCAAAAGGACTTCCCACTCTTTTTCCAAGGTTCTTGGTTCACATGGAAAACACTCAAAGATTCTTGAGGTCTCAGCCTTCCACTGTTCGTACAAAGCTCAAACATGAAATGGAGCAAAAACTAGGGTTTTAAGCCTTCACTTGATAGCTAGCAAACTTCCAATTTGTTTACACACCAAATGGAGAGATGGAGCCTCCTCCTTCATGTAGTAACAAGGTAACACATGATGTTCACTATCCATTTCCTTTAGATGCAAGGATTCAAAGCACATCAACCATGTGGCTTAATTTATATCATAAGTTGTACCATGATGTTCACTATGCATTCCTCTACTCTTTCAACTGTCAAATGTGCCACTGCCTTGTCATTGATCACCATCATATTCTCCTTTTCATGATTATTTTCTCTATCATCTTTGGTATAAACACTTGACTATTATATTGAACTCAATTGAGGAATCTTAAAAATCATAATGATAGGCCAAAGAAAGAATATTTAGTCTTTTCATGGTAAAAGGAGACCTCAATTTAATCACTATCATCCTCAAAAGGTTAATTCCATTGTCAAACATTTATTGCATATCTTAAACTATGACAAGCGTTTAATAAGGGTTTTGAAGAATAGGCCCTTGACAAGCTAGCTCCATCATTTTTTATTGTTGTTGTATCTTTATTTAGCTCTTGCTCCATTCCTTGCAACAGTGATACTTGGATTTGTCATACTTAACCCAGTTGGCTACTATCAAAGCCCTTTGACTAGACTTCATCTCTCTTCTTCCTCATATTGTCATATTTACATTGTGTTTTGACGCTTTTTCACTCCAAATTTGTCCTAAAGGTTCTTTTTGGAGCTTTTCACGTGATTGTTCCAAGTACGCTTTTAAAATTGATAATCATATTGTTGGTTACATTGTGACATACATCATTCAAACTCAAAGCATTACTTCAAATTCAAGCAAACGCTTTGTGATTGAATAATTTGTTTTTTTATTTTCAGATGTTGGTGGAGAGAAACATCAGCTAAACGTGAATAAGCAATGGATAATGCTTCTACCTGCAATACAATCCTCTCATGGCTCGAGTAGGGGAGGTATGGCAAATTAATACTAAATTTAAATTACATTCGCTGTTATAGATGAACTAGTTCTAGTGGAAATCAAACCATTATTGATTCAGAGTTTACTTCCTATTCGGATGGTTTATACAGGGCTCAAGCACGCCTGAGCATCAGCGTGCAAATATTTCCATCGAGGAGAGTGATCGTCAGATGGCTGTAAGTGATTAAATTTTGTTAAATAGATTAATTTTTATAATATAATTTCTATATATTAATGTCTTTACTTCTTATTGTAACAGTTGAAACTTGACCAGGAGTTAAACACTAGGAGGAGTAGCAGGAGCACTCCTTAACAAAAATGGGTGATAGATTTATCGCCATCGGGTCGGCCAAGAAAGGGAAAGAAAATTGTATTTGAACCAGAGCATGGAGAGAAATGATTTTTGAATGTAGAGCCCTTTGTTGTATGCCTACATGGCAATTTTCTACATATTTTGTATTCGATATGTTTGACATTGTATGCCTATATGGCATTCTCATAAGCCTATATGGCTTTTTTGTAACTATATTTTATACTTATATTGACATATATTGATGTACATGCATACATGGCTATTTGATTAATACAAATCTTTTTTATCGATGGTGTCCATATTTGCATTATAAATTCATGGTTCAATAGATATGAGTTACATGTATTCAAGTGTATACTTTACAACTTACACACATGTATACTTTTTGACTTATGTTGGAACATCAAAAAGTGTGAAATTTGTGTTTGGAAGTCAAACGTAAGCCAATTTTGCAATTCTCAGTTCTTGCATAC
>VDFB02281492.1:691599784-691635274 GCA_007258455.2 Sequoia sempervirens
TGTTCTATTTTTCTCTCTTAGGTTAAATTATGTAAAGTAACCTTGTATTTATACTAAATTAGAGAATTAACCCTGAAATTCAAACAATTTAACCCAACCTAAGATATGGAAATGAAATTAATTAAAATCCTACTAGAATGAAATTCAAAAAGAGGGTCCTTGTTAAGGAAGGACCCATTCACCACCTTGGGTGAATGGTTCCTGACACACTTTCCAGGACCAAGCTCTAGGGTGTGAAAAGAGGATAAAAAACCAAAGTTAAATATGTAAAGAAAGTGGGGTCCTATTAAGGGAGGACCCATTCACCCTTAGTGGAGAATGGGTCGTGGCACACTTTATAGGACCTTAAACTTTCCACATTCAAGGTTACATTATTTAATTATTGTGTCTCGGGATTTATCTTCAAGAGGTACAATTTAGAGGGCTTGAATTTGAATTAAAAGGGGAAATTAAGCTCCACTAACTACCACTAATACCACCCTAGATTGGTGTGAAAGTGTGCTTAAACACTTTACAACACCATAAATAAGGCCTAATTTAAGTACAAGAGGGGTCCATTAGGCTTAATTAAATGAATAGACCTTAGAAAAGTGTGAAAATATCTTACAACACCTTACAATGCTTTTGTAAAAGATAAAATTTAAATATATTTTAATTAAATAAGGACCCTAGGGAGATGTGAATATGTGCAACACCTTGCAACAACACTCCAAAGCATAATTAAGTTAATTATGTGTCAATTATTTCAAATAAAGTGGGGAAAAAGGATTTTTGACACTACATTTATCCCCCTACTCTTAGCCATTATATGATACTACTTGAATATGTCACTTGGAAGGAAATAATTTCTATGAAAAGGATACTCATATGGATTCATTAGGATAATGAAGCCACTCAATTTCATAGGGTATGTGCAAGATCATGATGGCCAAAAAGTGGTGATATGATGGCATTTGTAGGGTATGTGGTCAAGACTTTTTACCCAAAAATCGATGAAATGAAAATGGTTTTAAAGGATATTCTCATTTCCACCAATATAAATTATGCTTTTACTTCTTTAATTTGAACACACTGTTTATCTATTTTCTATTTGAATTACTTACTCAAAAAGTCCCCGATTGATAGTCAGATTAAAAAAATATCTATAGCTTTAAAATCACATTTTGAATACAAACATGCATCACATCTCATGCTTCACATACTATAGGATTAAAAAATAAAAATTGAATTTCATGAAGTTTTGACCAAGCTAAGGTGGTCGACATATGCTTTTATATTTTGAAAAGTTGTAATAAAAAATTCATAATTAATTATTTATTTGGAAAAAATTACAAAAAAATATGTGCATCACATCTTACGAGTCATCTTACTTCTATGTCTAAAAAATATTATAAAAAAAAATATTATCATTTTAGTGTGGTTAGGGTGGTCAGATAGACACCTACTTATTTTTCCCTTGAAATTTAAGTGCTACTGCATTTCAAAATTTTAAATTTTCACCAAATAGATTTTAAAAAAAAAAACCTAGTAGTTTAGAAACTACATTCAATTTTCTATAGATTCTATTCTACATATTTTTGAAATAATATAGATAACTTATTCAAATGTTTACGGCCAAGTTGCCTAACTCGATTTTTGAATTTTTGGCACTTAAGGGCCTATTTTTCCATGATGATCCCGACATCACCCAATAGCTACCTACAAAACCACAACAATGTTAGGACTACATCCTAGAACACACATTCATTAGTTGTTAAAAATCATCTTATTAAACTTCTACAAATAATTGGATTTGAGGGTAGATTTATGGCCCCTTGATTTTGCTTGCTTTCTAGAGGTGGAATCAAGGTGAGTAAAAAACCACATAGAATTACGCAAGACATATTATAGGGTATTTCCAAGTACCATACCACATAATGATAGACTATTGATGAAAATGAGAGTGGAATTATGAATACAATGCAACCAACTTCATTAAAAATGGAGTCCTCTAGCCCCCAATATGTTGATTTTAATGAAATTTACCTTTTACATGAATAAGATTTATTTACTAGAGTTTTACTATATACTTTTGAAAATGACTCTTTTCACTATTCATTTGAAATTTACCTTGGTGTAGAGTGAGTGAAGATGCCAAGTCGCAAGGTTTACGATCCTCCGAGATTGGACTTGGTTCGTGATGATCCAGTGTAGGGCATCCTCCAACATACGGTGAGTGAATTCTGCTTTGTGTTTCCTTCATTTTGATACTGTTACTATAATTCTTCATGTAATTTGAGTGAATTTATGACCTTATAATATATTTGCGCAAAGCATCCCACTTTGGTGCAAAGTGTCCCACTTTGGCACAAAGTGTCCCTCATTGGCGCAAAGTGTCCCTCTTTGGCGCAAAGTGTCCCTCTTTGGCGCAAAGTGTCCCACTTTGGCGCAAAGTGTCCCACTTTGGTGCAAAGTGTCCGAGAATAGCTATGGTGTCCTAGAACTCCATCCAAAAATGGTGTAGGTGTCCATTTTGTCCAAAAAGAATCTTAAAACAACTCTAGTGATGTTTGATTGATAATTTTAGAACTTATTTTATGTAACTTTTGTCTTTTAGGTGCCCCCTTGAGCTAGGAAACATCTCAGTGGGAAGTAGTTTTGCTTCCTTCGAGAGTCAGTAACTCAAATTTTGGAGGATGGGATTAAGTTATTATAGGTGGTTGGTTTGTTTTGGGTGTACCTCATGCCACCTATGAGGTACAATGATGCAATGCTATTGGCCTTAGCAAAGAGATGGGATGCAGGTACTTGTACCTTTCATCTTCCCATAGGGGAGGTAACCATCATACTAGAGGACATTAACTACATCTTACCTATCCCCATTCATTGTGAGCACATGTAGCTAGCTACTGATAGATCATTCCCACAAATGATAGATGATATTGTTTATTTTTAGAGAAGCCTATGTGACACTCGAGTATCATACCACAGGTGGAGCTTAAATGGCTCCTAAACGTGCGGTCACCACTCTTGTGGTGGAAATTATGATCATTATTGTAGCACTTACATTGGTTCCAGATGGTTGAGGGGTACACTTAGATAGTGGCTTAGTGCACACTATTAGAGGGATGGAGGATTAGTAGACCATTTATGTATGGGGTCACAACATGCTTGCACATTTATACTATGATCTTAGTAGCTTTTCCTTTTGAGAGCTCTAGAGTGTCGTACATTGTAATCTACTACATATATGGTGTATTGAGAACATTACATGTACTAGGTCTACTAGATTTCCTCTTACATTGGTCGTAGGTGAGCTGAGGTTTTCAGCTACCCACTTAGATGGCCTTAGCAAGAGGAAGATTTATTATACTAGAGGATTAGTTTTGACTAGCTAGATGAGAATGATATCTACTAGAGGCCTTATCAATTTATACTACAATGGACGAATCACTAAAATGAGATGCATAGACTATAGATGCATCAATTTCTGTTGGGTCGACATGACTATGTGGTCAGACCATTTTATTATGATTGGGTGATGAGATAGTTCAGGCATACCCAAATAGCTCCATGTTCAAGACCATCATTTTGATGATCAACATGTAGTGCCATTGGTCTTGGGGATGAGCACTGTCTCTCGAGGGATGATGTATACTTTAGTGATTCAGATGATGAGGACCTTGATCTACCCCCAACCTCTAAGGCCGATAACACAAGTACCACTCAGGCCTACAAGGAGTGGTGGACTATAGCTAGGCCAGCTCTTGTGTTCCCTTTACATCACATTATGGTATTTTCCAAACCTATTCCAGGTCATAGAGGAGACATAGATGATGATGCTACCACACCCGACATCTTTGCAGATGCAGATAAGGAGGAGGAGGAGGTAGATGAGGGTGATGATGATGCTCAGCCCATGAGTGAGGACATTGTTAAGATAGAGAAGGATCCAAAGACCTCTAATAGTGTGGAGATACCCCTTATCAAATCATCCAAACCACATGCCAGTGTCAGGTCAGAGTTCCATACACAATAGTGTGGGGAGGCTAGTGGTAGCATAGGGAGGGACCACCATCATATGAGCATAACCCAATTGGAAAATTGGTGATCCAGGTGATATTTGGATGATTTATGTTATCTTTCTATGTATATATCTTTTGTGCACTTTCTTTATATATGATTACGATGGTTACTGATGTTCCTTATGATTTCTATTTTGTAGGAACTACATGAGAGTGGTGTGATCTTTATTAGTGAGTGGCCACAACACTAGTGCCTCCAATACATCTTGAAGATGATTTCCTTGAGATGCACATACCCCCACCCTTGGTGGATTCACATTAAGATCATTTTGATTCTATGGTGAGATTGGGTATGGCCTATGAGAGGGCCACTAGTCATGCTGATGAGCTCCATGCACATCATAAAGTGGTTTTGGCTTCTCTAGGTATTGCTGATAGCACGATGGAGAGTGACCTACAAGAAAATATCTTGAGGCTACATGAGGAGGTTGTGAGGATACAAGTAGATAGGGACTGGATAGATAGAGTGTGTTGAGGCTCTTGTGTAGGAGGCTAGGGCATCAGGGATGCTAGATATTCTATAGAGAGACTCATTAAAATCACAATCTTATACTACTGTCTCACGATGGCCACGAAGGTCATCGGCCTTGGAGGGGTCCAACAGTCGTAGACCCTACTAGCATTGCACTCAACGATGCATATGTACCCAAAATGGTTGATGACTATCTATATATATGAGCATTTTTCTTTATGTTGAGTTAAATGTCAATGTGATTTATCACATATCCTTTGTAAGAATATTTTATAAATCTCTCCATGATTTAATGTTTGATGTAATATAATTAAACCATTCATAGTTTATGTTAGATACTACATTTTGATTAAGAGATGCTATGTTAACCTAAATACACTTATTATTTAATGGTATTAAATTCATGTAAGGATTTAAATTAACATAACACTAAAAGTTTTGAATAGTATGATGACTAAAGTAATTAAAAAAATTATTTGATTAATTACCCTGGAGTGTATGATACACACTTGTTATTATGTATCAAAGAAGAAAGTAATGTGAGATAAAATAAAACCTATCTACTTCACCTAACAACATTACTCTTACATACCATTCAAAACAATAAATTCTAGATGTAATATCGACACAGATGTGTGGAATTTATAAGGTCTTTGAGAGATGTATCATCCATTTTAGTTAATGTATAAGCTCTAGATCCATAATTTTATTTAAAAATGTAATGGCATAACTAGTTAGGGATAAACTTTCCTTTTTCATTTGAGAGAGCATTGACATTTCACTGGTTTTCGTATAACACTAGACCACCTTGATTAAATTAAAAGGGAATGACATTATCCTTGTAACCACGTTGCATTCTTTTAGAGTAAAATTTTAAGTGTTCAAGAGTATTAATATGCTATTCATTGAGTGTTTCAAGTTGATGTAAATGTTTCTCTTTGTAGGTATTGTCATAAATGAGCCCTTTAAGAGAAATTCTTAAAGAAGGAATTTCTAACTCTAAAGGAATTATTGCTTCAACACCATAGACCAGGCTATACAAAATATTTCCAATGGATTTTCTAACACTTGTATGATAAGCCCATAATGCATAGGTTAATTGCATATTACAATATTTGTTGTGTTTACTTACTATCTTTTGTAGAATTTGTTTAATTATAGTCTTATTAGTTGATTTTTCTTTTCCATTTTGATTGCGGATAGTATGGTGTTGAAAAATGATGTTGAATATTAAATTTTTGAAATAATTTATTCACATAATTGTTTTTGAATGGAATTCCATTATTTGAAACAAATGCAAAATGGAGAACAAAGTGAGGAATGATGTGTTCCAATATGAAACAAAATATTGCATCAATAGTTGTGGAATGAAGAGGGATAGATTCTACCTACTTCATGAAGTAATAGGTGGTGGTAATGATAAAGGTATGTCTGATGGAAGAAGGTGCTGATATTTTCTCAATAAGGTCCAAGCCCCAAATCAAAAATGGCCAAATAGGAACATGAGCATGAAGTTCATAGGTAGGGGCATGAATCAAATTGTTATGTTCCTGACATTTATGACACTTCTTCACATACTCAAAACAATCTTCTTCCATATGTCTCCAATTTAATAGCCTATGCAAATTAATTTTTGAACTAGGGATCATATTCCTTTGAAATGACCCCTACAAGCACCTACATGCCCTTGTTCAAGTGATATGTGGATTTTAGACTTCTTAAGGAATTGAAGTAAAAGGCCATTAAATAATATTCTATAGAGAATGTTAGCTAAGATTATATATTTGGACTTTAAATTTGAATTCAATGAGAGGATCATTGGGAGATACAAGATAAGCAGTGCTTGTTATTGCATCTGCATGCCTATTATCCTTTCATGGGATGTTGTCTATCGTGTAAGATTCAAACTTGTTTAATAATATCATTGTAAGATCTTTATATCAGACAAGTTTATCATGCTTTTCTTGATACAAACCATTTATTTGTTTAATGATTAAGAGTGAATCCCCAAATATAGAAATGTGTTTGACTTTTAATGCTAATGTGACACATATGCCAGCTATTAAAGCTTCATATTCTATAGTGTTATTGGTACATAGGAAGTTTAGAAAAAAGGATAAGGGAACAAGCTTACCTAAAGGAGGAATAAAGATAAATCCTACCCTTGATCTTGTTCTACACTTAGAACCATCGAAGTATAATTCCCATGTTTCTTTTTCTTTTTGTATAGTCAACACATTTTCATCTGGGAATGAGTCTATGTTGGGAAAAACTAGAGGAGAAGGAGCATTAGCTAATTGGTTGGTTAAGGCTTTTCCTTGAATTGTTTTTTGTGAAACAAACTTATGGTTAAACTCAATTAAATACATAACCCACTTAGCTAAGCATATTGACAAATATTTTTTGGTAAAGAGATATTTCAAAGGAACAAATTTTTTCATAACATAGATTTGAGCATTCAATAAATAATGTCTCAATTTACTAGTATCAAGTACAAGGGCCAAACATTGTTTTTCTATAGTTGTGTATCGTGTTTCATAGTCAATTAAAGTTTGGCTAATGTAATAAACAAGATATTCCTTACCATTATCATCTTGCTGAGACAAAAATGCTACGAGAGCATGAGCTGATGTTTTTGTATAGAGGATAATGGATTGTGTTGCATAATAGGTTATAAAACAAGGGGAATAACAAGATAATCTTTCAAACTCTCAAATGTGTGTTTACAATCCTCATTCCAATCAAAATGAACATCTTTCTTAAGGATTTGTGTGAATGGTAATATTCGATCTGCCAAGGAAGCTATGAAATGATGTATAGCATGAATCTATCCTTGTAACATAAGAAATTGAGATATGTTTCTAGGAGGTGGCATCCTAACTATAGCATCAATTTTCTTTGTTTCCACCTCAATGCCTCTATGAGATACGATATAACTTAAAATTTTTCCACTATCTACACTAAAGACACACTTCCTTAGGTTCAACCTCATGTTTTATTTTTGCATTCGCTCAAAAATATTTTATGAAGAATATTTACATGGTCTTTTTGTGTTAAGGATTTGGCTAGAATGTCATCAACATAATCTTCCAAAATTTTGTGTATCTAGTCATGAAATATCAATTTCATTGCTTGTTGATATGTTGCACCTACGTTTTTAAATAAAAAAAGGCATGACTACCCAACACAAAGTTCCCCAAATGGTGGTGAATTTTTTCTTGTATTGGCCTTGAGGGTTCATAAGGATTCTATTATATTTAGAAAATCCATCCATGAATGACAAAAAAGCATGTCCTACACTCGAGTCCACTATCATATCGATATTAGAAAGGGGAAAGTCATCATTTAAGGATGATTTACTCAAGTCTCTGAAATTTGTACACATCCTAATACGATTGTCAAGTTTCACAACTATGACAATATTCGAGATCCACGAAGAATAACCAATAGGTTAGATGAATCTAGTGTCACGAAGTTTCTCAATTTTAGTTTTGAACAATAGGGCTATCTTAGGATTCCTTTTTCATATTTCTTGTCACACTGGTTTGGCATATTCTATGAGGACTATGTTATGTATTACAATCTCAACATCAATTCCTAGAATGTTAATAATTTTGCAAATAGTCTGGGAAAGTCATGATGTAAGGTTGCATGATCTTCTTGTTCATCTTCATCAAGACATTTCCCTACTTGAATTATTTTCTTCTCATTGTTGATATCCATTGGTATCTTGATTGTATCTCCCAAAGGAATTGCTTTTGGTTTTGATGTCTCAAGATCATATTCCTCTTTTTCTTTGATGTTTTCATTGTTTCTATTGTCTTCATCAATTTGTTGAATACTAACCAATGCACATGTGACCCATTCCCTTTTGGGAGTGAATGATTTATCATAGACTCCTAGAATTCCTTTTAAAGCTTCATCATCCTCAAAGTATTCCAAAGATACATCATAGTTCATGTCAAGCAATTCAAAATGCTTCAAGGTGAGATTTGGTTTGCTAAAGTTACATATGATAGTGTTGATGTTGAGTGAAGGTCACTTTGTTGCTTATGTTATCTTAGAAGGGAAATATCACAAACCACCTTTTGTTTTTTGTGTGTTAGGATCGATAGGGATACAAATTCCTTGCTCTTTCTTCCCACATCCTTTTATGTTATACTCAAATTGTTTCATGAGCTCATAACCTCTCCCATAAATTATTTCCATTTATTTTTGGTTTGGTGGTTGTTGATAATCTCTCATTGAAATTAGTCATGTAGCTTGTGTCTTCATCTAAAGTATATGAGGTAGATGGCTGTGATATGTCTTGTGAATTTTGTGTTGACATTAGTATTGGTTGCTTTTGCTTTTCATTGTCTTTTGTTGTTATCTTGTATTCTCCCATGAATGTTGGTGTGAAATCCAAGGATCCCCAATCATCTTCCAATAATTTAGTAAGTTCATTGATGTCTATTTCTTGTTCATTTTCTTCTTCTAATACCATTTTTGGTGTATAGGATTCCAATGCTCCCAAAGGATTTCGTCCATATCTTTCGGCCATAAAACAAATTTGAGGTTTGGGATCAACTTTTAGTGTGTAAAATTTTTTGTTGTAGACATATTTAATAATTTGACGTAGAGTTTAAGGCACACCATTCATCTCATGAATCTATGGTCTCCCTAAAAGGATATTATAAGAAAGGTCATCAGGCATAATGTGGATCAAAGTTTGTAATGCTACTTCCCCAATTCTGATAGGTAATGTGATGAATCCAAGCGATTGTTTTCCAATGTTGTCAAATCATGGAATAGATAAAGAATCTAGTTTAATATCACTTTTTCTCGTCCTAAGTCTTTTCACAATGCTCATACTACACACATTCAGGGCTGAACCATTGTCAACAAGAATTTTTTTATCGCAATTTGACCAATGTGGGCTATTATGTTGAAACTTCATACTTCTTCTGAATTTCCAAGTGAGGTAAGTCATTCTGGTGAAAGACTATGCCTAAATTCATTTCACTCATTTGTTGGATTAGTGTTGCTACATCCTTTGAACTATTATTAGAATGAACCATAACTTGTTGCAAGGCCTCTTGGAGTATGCCATGATAAATAGGTGATACTTGAAGTAACTCCCACAAATAAATCTTAGGAGTGTTCTTAAGGTGTTTAAAAAGGTTATATTCCTTTCCATTATTTGTCAGTAAATGAGGAGAAATAGTTAAAATATGATTAGGAAATCGTAATGAAATAGAAGGTTGTTGTTGTTTCCTATTGTTTCTTGAATTGTAGGTATGTGCAATGGTGTTAAAATTGTTTCAATGTTGTGAAGCATTACCATTGTCAGATGAAGTCTTATCTTTTGGTGGTTCAAGGATGAGCACAAGCTTATTTTGAACTTATGGTTTTTGCAAGGGAGGATAAATTATGAGTTGTGGTGTGATGGTATTAACATCCTTTTATTTCAGTTTGTCACAATAATCCTTAGCAGATGAACCTTGTGAGATGAAGTCCTCAAGAGCTTCATCTAACATATCAAAGTCATTGCTACTAAAAGGCTTGGAGGGAAATTCAACCTTTAAAATGAAATTTGTCATTGTTTCACTTTCTCTACAAGTCTCATTTGATATTTGTGTTGTTTTTATTTTGTTTTCTAATGAATTCCAAATGTAATTGAACATGTCTATTGATGAAAAAAATGCTAAAAAATATAGAATTCTAATGCTATTTATAACTGAGAATGCAAGAAATTATTTTTCCCAATGTTGTTAAATCTATCTAAATAAATGAGAAATTGCATGCAAGAACAATTTGTTTCATACTAATAATTTTATATTTCATAGTAGAGGCATAAATATTTATTAGGGACCAAAATCAACTCAAAAATTTTGTCATCAAAAGTTGTATAGGGAGTCATTCGCCATTAAAGGAGAATAGGTTCTAGTGCAGGTACTTACAAAGATCAGAAAGGCACCTGAAACACCAGAACATTCCCAAAAATCTTGTTGATTAGGGTATCCAAGGACTCATTCACCACTAAAGGTGAATGGGTCTAGTTTTAGGGTTTTTTGAGTTTGATTTTAATTTCCCTAAGTTGGCTTTGTATAGGGTCTCTAAATGCACATATTTCTATGATTGAATAATGACTAAAATTAGAAAATTTATGATGCAATTTGAATCTAAATGCTTGAATGATGATCTTGTTGAATATCTGGAATACTGAGAGGGGGGGTGAATTAGTATTCCATAAAACCATTTTGATAAAATCCATCTAACCATTATCACAATTCTGACTAAATCAACAAGAGAGAACATAGAAACAAATCAATGCAACCATACACATGAACACCATGATTTTTATGTGGAAAACTCAAAAAGGGAAAACCACGGTGAGGGTTAACTCACAATATATTATATCTAGATACAGGATATTATAGGGCTCACTTCTAGGACTCACTATCCTTCAAAAGGCTCACTACCTGAATACAAAAGATGGGTAACCGCCAAGATACAAAGATTGTGGCTCACTTCCAAAAGGTTTGAACTAATAGAATACACCTTCAATGTGCAGGGTTCAGTTCCAATGAAGCTCAAAATATGAAGTACTACCTCACATAGTAGTCGCTCAACAAATTTGCTCTGATCCTCAACTAATAAAACATTTAGGCTCAAATCCTCTTTCACCTTTCTCCCACACTCGTACATCCACTCTTCTATCTTCCTTTCTTCAAAACATCTTATATATATACAAGTATGTCTTATTCATCAATTAGGTCAGCCTGATTAGATGAAAACAAAATAATCAAAACACTCTTGTCGACACCATATATTATTTAAATTTTTTTATCCATGTAGTCCATTATACCAAGTCGTCTCACATCCATAAAGCATTACTAGTCTCCTTAGTGAATTGCATACATTAGGTTTGCCAAGACTAGAACTTACTTCACAGAATCTCCAAACCAGCATAGAATCCTTAAAGTAAACACCTTCCAGATTTGAGATCACATCAATTTCTCATCATACTATCATCATAGAGACTACAATTAAAACTACAAAATTAAAATGTTCTCCTTAAGAAAATTTGGAGTCTCCCACACTGATATTCCAAGGAAGGAACAACAATAAAATACAAAGTTGAACTCTATCAGAGATAACTTTTTGCTCACAACCCAAAAACTTCTCAAGATCCAGGATATAGTTTTCTGAATGATACATGACACCATAGTTAAGAGATTAGAGTCATATCTATTCTTGCGGTGAATTTAAGACTCAAATACCAACACATTGTCTCATCACAAAAGAACATTAGTGACAGAGAACAAATTTTGGTAAACCAAGTAAACTTCTCATAAAGTTGTCACCATGTTGAAATTAAAGACAACACAAGAAAAACCAACACAAACCATCCACACTTCATGCTCATGTTTCAAGGCTCCATAATTCCAACAATCTCCCCCTTCAGCATTGATGATTACATGCATGTCAATTTTTTTTTTTCAATATATGACAATTGAATACTCCCCCTACCAAAATTGTTCTTCTCAAAAATGTTTTTCCTCTACCAATCTCTATCTCTCCCCATTTTACATCAAAGTCAAAGGATGGGGCTCAATATATATGTATTTATGCATCAAAATATAACCAAAAAGATATTAACACAAAATTGAATCAACCTGAAGAAGAAGAAACTTTCAAACTCTCTAGGATGACCTTCCATGATATTTTTCCTCTTCCCACGATCCTTTTGAACTTACAAGAGTCTTGTGCAATAGTTCAAGCTTACTTAAGGACTGTATACCATCTGCTAAAGTATTGGGACTAAGATTAATTTATGATAATTCACTAATACTATCAAGAGCACTAGAAATAGGAATGTATCTGAGTTTAACCATGTCCTTATGTGCCACAAAATTCTTAATAACTTTTGTTCTTTAGTCCTACAGGGAAAATAGTTTATCCTAAAGCTACATAATGTAGGAACACCTCTGATTATTTTTATCTTCTGCAAATATATATGTATCTGCTTGAGTTCCCATCTTGGTTTCACTCTTCCTTATCTTATCTCCTATGTTCAATGTACTCCCAAACCAATTTAGGAAAAAAAAAGTTCTTGTGACTCTTGCTCAAAAACTTGCACTCTCTCCAATTCCTTCATCACTCAACTATGTATATTTACACATTTTTCCTTGATATCTTCCACATTTTCTTCAGTATACCTGATTCTAGCATGAACTTCCAGTCTGAAGATGTAGACCTTCAAAGAAGTAGTCATGTTTCTAAGATTCTCCTTAACATAAATAGATGATTCAAAATTAGCACTGAGAATAACCTTCTACATTTCTTCCAAAGATCCTTGAATGTTTATTCTTTCATGCTCATGTTGAGCTCTCTCAAACTCACTTCCTTTTGCAACTTCTTATTTAACATCACTCTTTCTTTTCTTCCCTATTCTGGTTGCACTACCAAAGGTACCTTGTACTTTAGGATTCTTATGGATTTCCAAAATATTTTTTGCATAATAATCAATTTCAGCCTCTCAAACTTCATAATCTAACTTATATATCCACACCAACCTTGATTCAATTGCTTCTATGCACAACATAAATCTAGAGACACTATGAAATTGATATTTTTGGAGTACCTTTTAGTAAAACTTACTAGAAACCTTGACCTTTTTTTCATCCTCATCTGAAATGTTCCAAATAATGCAACAAGAGTAGTCTTTTGAGCATCTGAATTACCAAGATTTATCATGAAGTATCTGATTTGATGGGAAATAAGCTTTGTATTTGACCATTCTATTCTTCCTATTACTGGTAATTCTTTCAAAAAGTAAAAGAGTAAGAAGACAACCAAATTGCCATAGTGGAATGTATTCTTCTTACTCTTCTTGTTTTCTTTTAAATTCTTGAAAAGATGTATTCAAAGTAATTCACATAGGTCATAATCCATACCTCTTTTAACCATATAAACAACAATATGTACAATAGTAGTAGAAACTGTGAGGTAATTTCCAGGGAGACAAAATTTATGACCAATGACCATTGTGACATACCCAATGGCTAGATCCACAATTGATCTCAAATTAACCTCTTTCCCTTTAAGAGTCATACCGGTAACCTCAATTATCCCTTGCTCATTCACAACCTTCCATTTAGGAATTGGTCCAGAGGAACACAAACCAATTACATCTTTGATTGCTTCTCTGGTAATCAAATGTGCTTCATCAATCCAGAAAGATTTAATATGAATTCTACTCAAAACTATTCGAATATGCTTCCTATCAAAATTGAACAAAGGGAATTTCCACCAAACATCCAACTTATTCTCAACTAAAACTTTGCAGGAATCATGGTTCTCTTCCAATTCATTCTTCCATAGAATACTCAATTGGACTGGTGACATTTTCTCTATCTTAATGTGAAAAAATGCATAGATATCTTCCACATGGTAAACACTCTAGGAGGGATGCAAGAGAATCCACCAGCTGACTCTTCTAGAAGATTCTTAAAATACTTTCTCAAATTAACTTGCACTTTATCCGTACACTATCCACAACCTTAAAAATATCCATAGAAATAAAAATGAAATATTGTGCAAACAGGAATACCTCAGTAAATGCCAATAAGAAATAGATAGATATCTAGTACACTTCGAATCCACTTGATCTTCCCTTCAAACCTTGAAACTTTGAATTGATCTCTAAATTTCCTTTGCATACTTCTCTGAAAATACATATGCCTCTTGAAATATCTCAAAATTTATTTCTTTCATTTCAAATGCTTTGGCAATAAATGCTTCAAATTGTAGGTAGATTACCTCAAAAATTATGTGTGCCTCCATTCTTTCAAATTCTGCAAACTTCATTCTTCACACATGTGATTGATAAATTCCTTAAATTCATTACCACATTAAATATGGTTTTGTCATTATGTGACATAAGTATTGATGAGGGGGTTTATTAAATTTTCTAATAATTGCTCCCCCTTAGTTATTGCTAGACTCAAAAATTGACAAGTGTATCTGTAACGGAGGTTGGCACATATAAGACTGATGATTCTAATCCAACTTGATTTAATTCTCCTTCCTTTCTCTAGATCCTTTCATCTCTTTTCTCACTTCTTCTGAATCGATGATTTGTTCATGCTTCTTCATCAGATAATTATTTTTTCTTCTTTTGCAGTTATTAATAGGTTGTTTAGGATTATTTCACTTACAACAAACAACATTCTTCCTTCCATTGTTTCTTTTATTCAATCTATTCTCACATAGACTAGCTTTATGTCCAACCTTTTTGCACTTAAAAAAATTGTCAAAGAATGACAAAGTATCATTCTGTAGCGTAGGAAAAATTATCTCTTTCTTGATATGGGAATAATTAATGATAAATTGGACTTAATGTCATCTTGATCTAGTGTTTGAGGTGTTTTACACATCCACATTAGGTTTTGGACCATTGCAAACTAAATAAATATATTTATCAATGTTTTGTAAAGATGTTGTAAATGACTTTTCGATGCAGAGCAGGGGTAGAGGTCTATTACCAAACACAATTCAACCAGTTTCGAACAATCTTTCAATCTTCCAAACCCCAACCTGGTGTCTAACTCACAACTCACTCATATTCCCTTGTAGCACATCAAACAATGAGATTTTGGCATATATTTTAGAGAAGGCCTCAAACCCATGAACCAATTACCATTTAGAGTACCCTTTGTGGACTTCTTCAACATATTAGATTTGTGCTTAGGGTTGTTTTAGAACATCACCTCCAAAATTGGACCGCTACGCTGCCCTCAAGCCCAATTAAGCCTCTTTTACAAAGCAAGTATATGCTAAACCTTCTCCCAATCACCAATCTCTACTCCACTGTGCTAAAGAAGTCACATGGGGTCTTGAACCATAGATTTTACCAATTGAAACATCCACACATTCGTCTAACTATTTCTACCTTTACCTATCAAAACTAGCCTAATACATTGAGATATTAGGCTAGGGCTTGCAAAAAAGGGCCCTAACTCCATCCCCTGCAATTACAATCCTATCAAACATGAAAAACCTATCTAGTGCCATTCCACTGAGTTACAAAGAATTTCACTGGTGGAATGGTCTTTTATTCCATTTTTTGTCTACAAACCCTCAAAATTTAGGGTTTCTAACCCATTCCCAATAATTTTCTTACAAAATGCTTCAAACTTTGTGGAATTGACTCAAATAAAAACAAAATGTTCTTAACTCATGCCACCATCAGTTCCAATTCACCTTATGTCATTTAGAGATTGTAATAGTGTACCAATGCCCTATAGCAATAGATTTACACAAAAATGTAGAAAACCAGAGCTTTTATTATTGTTTGCATAGTTTCAAATACACTTTAGAACCTTGCCTCAAATATTGTGAGGCCTATTTAAACTTTTTCAACAACAAAATAATGCTTCATAACTAACGTTTAAACAAAATGACCGTTGAACTTCCAAAACATGACAACATTGCAATGTTGCAAAGCAACTTTTGACAACATTTACAAAAAAAGAAAAAATGTGTTCAACTCGACCCCATGAGACCCAATACATTGAAAATGGTCTATTATGATATTATTACATCCATCATGACTCAAAACACCCAAAATTCTAAGACTAGACCAAAATTGACAAATTGACTAGATGCCACTGCACCATACACCTGGGGACAAAAGAATCTCAAGCTCCACTTGATATAAGCTCTTGAACAACTATTCCATGCCTTTTAATGTCCTCCTCTATCATCCATGTTGAATCTTCATGAGGGAGACCTTTCCATTTCACAAGATATTCATTATACACTTTGTGCCTTGTTCTCTTCAGCTCCTTTGTGTCCAAAATACTCTCAAGCTTCAAAGGATGACTTGGTGGTAGGTCCTTGACCCAATCTTAATCCTAAACCTCAAATTCACATGCTTCTTCACCTGCAAACACAAATCCTTTGAAAGGATAAAGGTCAAAAACATTAAAGATTGGAGAGATAGCAACTCCAAGAGAGAGTTCTATCACATAAGCATTTTCACCAAATTTGTGGACCACCTTGCATGGCCCAATTTTATTCATCTGTAACTTTGTGTAATTTACTTTTGGAAAAATTTCCTTCCTCAAATATGCAAGTCCTAAATCTCCCACATTGAATTGAACATCTCTTCTCAAATCTACATGTTTCTTGTATTTTTCAACACTTTTTTGAAGGTTTTCTCTAACCCACTGGTGTATTTCCCCCATGGCCTCTGCAAATTATTCTCCCTCAACACTCCTTTCTCCATTCCACTCAAATCCCTGAGCTCAAAAACATCTCTAGGTTTCAATCCATATACCACTGCAAACGGGCTTCTCCCAATGCTCCTATTGATAGAATCATTATAGGCATACTCAGCTTGTGAAAGAACCAAGTCCCATTATTGTCCATGTTCCTTTGTGAGATTCCTAAGAAAAATTCCAAGTGATATATTGAATACTTCATTCTTCCCATCCATTTGTGGGTGATACATAGTACTAAAGGTCAAGTTTGTTTGAAGCTTCCTCCAAAGGGTCCTCCAAAAGTGACCTACAAACTTTGAATCCATATCTGACACAATTGTCAATGGTAGAACATGAATTCTAACTATCTCTTTGAAAAATAACCCTAAAATATAAGAAGCATCACTTGTGCACTTACATGGAATAAAATGAGCCATTTTAATAAATCTATCAACCACAACAAACACACTATCATAACCCCTCTGAGTTTTTGGAAAACCTAACACAAAATCCATATTGAGAGACTCCCATGGTCTATTAGGTATTAGTAACTTGGGTTGGTAAAGACTTGCATTTGAATTGGAACCCTTTGCACTTTGGAGAATTACACAACTTTGCACAAATTTTCTAACATCCACTTGCATTTTTGGAAAATAGTAAAATCTCCTTACATATTCCAATGTTTAATCCACCCCAAAATGACCTCCTAATCTTCCACAATGTTTCTCTTTTATCAAGTTAGTTCTCATGGAGCACTTTGGAATACATAACTGGCCACCCTTGAACAATAATCCATCTTGTAACAAAAAATCAAAATATTCATCATGAAAAGCACCCTTAAACTAATCACAAACAACATATACGTCTTTGAAGTCTTCATCTCCTTCATACATACCTTTCAAGGAATCTATTCTCACACTTTGAAGTTGAATTTCTTGCACCAACATTGACCTTCTACTCAAAGCATCCACCACCTTGTTTGACTGTCCTTTTTTGTGCTTTATGCTGAAAGCATAGCTTTGTAATTACTCCACCCATTTCATATGTCTATGGCTCAACTTGTCCTGGATATTCAAGAAACTCAAAGCATGATTGCTAGTGAAAATAATAAATTCCTTGGGAAGGAGATAATGTCTCCACTTTTTCATTGCTTGGACCATTGCATACAATTATAAATCATATCAGGAATACTTCCTTTTGGCCTCATTAAGCTTTTCACTGAAAAATGCTATAGGTCTACCCTCTTGAATCAAGACTGCACCAATTGCAAACCCACTTGCATTACACTCTATTGTGAAGACTTTGTTGAAATCAGGAAATGCAAGGATAGGTTGTTATGCCACTCTTTTTTCTAGATATTGAAAGTTTTTCTTTGCCACATCAGTGCATTGAAACCTTTTCCTTTTGTCCCCTTTGATGGTGTCAATAATTGGAGAGCAAATATGACTAGAATTCTTTATAAATTTCCTATAGAAACTAGCAAGACCATGAAAGCTTCTTACCTCCCCTACTGATTTTGGAGTTGGCCAATTGAGAATTGCTTCTACTTTGGTGGGATCCATCTTCAATGAACCTTTAGAGATGACAAAACCAAGGTACACTAGTTCCTCTTTCATGAATTCACATTTTTTCAGATTTATCATCAACTTCTCTTCATTTAACTTCTGAAAAACCATGCCAAGATCTTGCAAGTGTTCTTCCTTGGTCTTACTAAACACAAGAATGTCATCCAAGTATACAACAAAAAAATTCCCTATGAAAGGATTCAAAACCTGATTCATTAACCTCATAAAAGTGCTTGGAGCATTTGACAATACAAATGGCATTACCATCCATTCATACAACCCCTCATTGGTTTTAAAGGCAGTTTTCCACTCATCCCATTCTCTTATCCTAATCTGATGATAGCCACTTTTGAGGTCAATCTTTGAAAAATAGAAAGCTCCTCCTAAGCAATCCATCAAATCCTCCATTCTAGATATTGGGAACCTATACCTTATAGTTATTTTGTTATTTTCCCTTGAATCAGTGCACATTCTCCAATCTCTGCCTTTTTTAGGTTCCAACACCGTAGGAACAACATATGGACTTAAACTTTCCCTTATGAGACCCTTATCCAACAATTCTTGTATTTTTTTCCTTATTTCTTCATTTTCTTGAGGATTCATCTTCTATGCAGCCTTATTGGGTAAGTTTGCACCTACTATAAAGTCTATGTGGTGACTCACATCTCTGATGGGTGGCAAGGAATTGGGGAGTTCATCAACCACTATGTCTTGATACTTATTCAACAAAGTTTGTACTTCCTTGGGCACATTTTCCATGGTTGTTGTTGTCAAAACATTTTTGGGTCTGATTATGATTGCATACCCCTAACCACCTTCCTCTTTCATGGTTTTCAAGAATTCTTTCTCCCCAACCAACATGACACTTGACCCAACTTGTGTATCTACATTGTCATCTTGCAAAGGAGTGAGGGTAAAGGACACACCATCTTTTTCAATCACATATGTGTTTTACTACCCATCATGCTTTACTTTTCTATCATACTGCTAGGGTCTTCCTAGCAGCAAGTGACAAGCATCCAGTAGGATGATGTCACATAAGATATTGTCTTTGTACCCCCCAATGTTAAACTCAACCCATGTTTGCTCATTTACCAAGACTTGTTGACCCTTATTCAACCAAGAAACCTTACAAGGTGGGTATGTGTAGGATCATGATGGGTAGGTGGCAATATGATGGGTATGTGGTGATGACTTTTTTTACCCAAAATTGATGAAATGAAAAGGTTTTAAAGTAAATTCTCAACTTTCCCCAATATAAATTATGCTTTACTTTTAATTTAATAAATAATTATTATTCATTTTCTATTCAATTACGACTAAAGTCCTGATAGGCTAATTGAAAAAAAAGCTTTCAAATAGTATCATGAGTTTTGAATCCAAAACATGCATCACATTCTATTCTTTGCATACTATAGATTGAAAAAGTGAATTTCATGAAGTTTGATGAAGTTAAGGTGGTCGACATATGGGTTTTATATTTTTAAAAGCTATAATAAAAAATTATAAAATATTTAATTAGAAAAAAAATTATAAAAATATGCATCACATTGGGACATGAGTCCTCTACTTATTTATAAAATATTATAAAAAATATTATCATTTTATTGTGGTTAGGTTTGGCGTATAGACCTACTTATTTTTCCTAAAATTTAACTACTAATGCATTGAAATTTCAAATTTTCATTAAATAGTTAAAAAAAAAAAACCTAGTAGTTTAGAAACCTAAATTAAATTTTATACGATTCTATTCTTATAGAAACTAAATTCAATTTGCTATAGATTCTATTCTTACATATTTTTGAAATAATATAGATAAATTATTGAAATTTTTATGTCAAGTTGCCTAACTCTTATTTTTCTAATTTTTTCGCCACTTAAAGGCTTTTTTTTTCCATGATGATCCTGCATATACCTAGGCATGGGGTGTGGAATCCTTTTCATATTTAGTTTTTCAACCATCTCCAAAGAAACTAAATTATCAATTGAACCAGAATCTACAACACCCTTACATACCTTGCCTTGTGATTTGCAAGTTATTATGAACAAATATTTTCTTTGTGGGGGTTCCTTCACCACAGGAACCTTGAGTAGTGTTCTTCTCATCATCATATTTTCTCCAACCTCTAGAGCATCATGCTGAGAAGGAGAGTTAACACTCTCACAATCCTCCTCTTGCACCAAATATGTTCTCCTTTCACCACCATGAGATGTTGAAGGTTGCGTCTTCGGGCATTTCCATGCTTGATGACCAAATTGGTTACACTAATAGTGCATCTCCCTAAAAAGGTGTTTGAACCTTTTCCTTGTCCTCCAAATTTTCCTCTACCATTAGGTCTTCTACCTCTTAATCCACCTCTTGAATTTGAGCCTTGTTCTTGATTGCCACTTGACTCACCTTGTGATTTTTGTGTTTGTCCTCTTCCACCAAAAGATCCTTTTCCCTTGAAGTTCTTTCCCCTTCATGTACTTTTTTTTTCCTGCCTTCTTTTCAATTTCTCTTCTACCCTAACAACCAACTGAAAGGACTCTTCCATTATTCTAGATGTGGCAAGACTCAATTTTTTCCTGAATGTTGAACCTTAGTCCATTCATATATCTTTCTATCTTCTCAACCTCATCTTCAACATGATCCACTCTAAGGATCAATTTAAGGAACTCCTCTGTGTAGACCATAACATCCATCTCCTTTTTCTTTAAGTTTTGCAACATCCTGAATGTTTGAATGGCATGGTCACCAGGAAAGAATTGGCTCTTAACCTTAGACACCATCCTATCCCATGAATTTATCTTTTCTTTTCCATTTTTCACTCTCTCCTCCTATACATAGTTCCACCAGGTTAGGGCAAGGGCTTTCAACTTACTCTTAGCAAACTTTACCTTTTGTTCTTCTACTGCCTCCTTATACTCAAAGTAATTGTCCAATGCATGTATCCAATTCAATACTTCTTCACTATCCATTTTACATGGGAAATTCCATTTTCACTTTAGTGGTCTCTCCTCTAACAACCTTCAACATCTTCACCATCCTTCTTTCATCAGGGTCCAACTCATCATCACCTTGGACTCCTCTTTGGGGGTTTTCATTTGTGCCATAGAAAATTGGACCCTCTTGAGAAAAGAGACAATTGCACACATAATTAGACCCAATTTTGAGTCCCTTCACATCATTTCCCTTCAAAACAACATTTATAGGCCCCTTAGACCCATTAATTTTGATCTAGAGGCTCTGTTTTACCTGAGAAATCACATAAAACTTGACAAACAACATTTAATTACATCATACCCTAAAAACCCACCTTCAAACAATAGTAGTGGGACCCATTTTCCACCTTGGGTGAATGAGTCCCCTTTGGTGGGACCCATTCACCAAGGGTGGCGAATGAGTCCCCTTTGAGGGAAAATTCAAAATTAAGTAGGAAATTAATTAATTTAACTTTTATTTCAGGTAAATGCTAGCCTCTTAGGTCTAATTAACTTGAAAATAAGGTGTTATTGCTTATAAATACTCATTTCAAGTCATTTCACACATCTTTTGATCATCTTTTTAAATCATATCTCAAGAGCAATTTTAGAGTTAAGTCTTCCATAACAAGTTTCATTAGCAAACGTTGAAGTTTTAGGACAATAAACTAGGGCTTTTGTAGGTCTTGAAGCTCACTTCTATTGTCAAGATCCAAAATTACAAAGGGTTTATGATGGATTCATATGGTTAATCATGAAGAAATCTAGGGTGAAGAGGTGCAACTAGTCACCAAATCATGCCTAAGGACTTGGTTTCCTATTAATTTCATCTTCCATTTTCACACTATTTTCAAATTAAGGTTTGCATCTTATTTTTTATCATTTGCATGTCATTTCATTCCTATTTTTCATGTGTTGTAAGGTTTCTAGGGTTGAGATCTTGCATCATATGAATAATCTTTGCATATCTTATTCTAGATCAATAAAATATGGTTTTTGTTATGATTCAAACTTTCCTAGCCTTTAACACATCTAAGTTTAGGGTTTACTTAGTTTTTTCTCTATTCAAGGTTTAATTACGCAACTAGGGGTTTGACCAAGGAAAACCCCCCATTAGAAAAACATTTTAAAGCTATTTTGTAAGATTTTTTTGAGATCTAAGATCGAGTTTCTGTCAGAAATGTTGTAAAGGTGTCAAGGTACAAAACAAAATTTTGAAGTTGTAGAAATTCCAAGGTGGACTGATTTTCCATGCTTGGTGAATGAGTCCCTCCTAAGGTTCAAAATTAAGTCAGATTCATATCCAAGTTCTTGACTATCAGAAAATAGATTATGTGCAGAAAAGTCCTAATCTGGGACTGATTTTCCTAAGGTGGCGAATGAGTCTCAGTCAGCCAAAAGATAATCTTCATCAATTTTCCAAATTATTCTTTAGTCATCTAAAATTTTCCAAGTGCACACATACTGAGAAACAACTTTCTTTTTAGGTTAATTTGCATTTTTGTTCATTCTTTCATGCTTTTTTCATATCACAGTGTGTTTTCAAACATAGTGTAAATCTTACTTTTGCATTCATTTTCATTCATTTAGATTAACCAATTGCATATAGTTAACTTCATTTAGGTTAGATAACATTGCACATAAGATTAATTGAATGATCCATTAGCATTTTTTCCTCCTATCTCTCTCCTTTTAAGTGAAAAACCCTAGAAGTGCAAGAGTTGTCCATAGGAGCCAAAAATCTATAACTCATTTTGGTGAACCTGACTCTTGAACATAACATCATTCTACTTTAAATTTCTAATTTCATCTTAGGTCTTCATTATTTCATAATATTGCATTGTTTTACATCTTTAGGTGTCTTAAATATTGCATTAGTGCCAACATTCTTTAGTTTTCATCATTGCATATCATTCAATTATTCCAACTTTCTACATCTACATTCTGTATTTGCATTGTACAAACCTGTAATCTTATAGAAAATACAAAAAAATAAGAAAAATAAAAAAAATTCATTTCCTAGGACTCATTTGCCACCTAGGGCAAATTAGTCCCTCTATAGTTTTGCATCAGCATTTCCAAATTTTAATTTCCTGCACTGCATCTTTTTGTTTTTTGTGATTATCATTCTATTACCATTCAGTTATTTCTATTTTCTTAGCATAAATTTCCTTTATTTTCATGACATTTATGGATAGTCTTAGAATTTTGCAAGTTCCATTTTCAGTAATATTTCGTAGTCCTTTTTGATCAACTTACATTAAGGAAAATCTAGCAAAAATCCATAACCAATCACACAACACATCAAATGATCCAATTAAACACATGATTTAAATTCAAAATGACATCTCATCCAAGCCACTTAGTAGTGATGATGTTGATAAGTTAGATGAAGCCCTTAAGGGCATCCTCTTACTCACTTCATCCTCTAATGCTTGCAATGAGAAACCTAAACCCCTTAATGATAAACTCCCCCTAAAATATTTTAATTGTGATGAATTTGATTTGTTAGATGAAGCCCTCCAAGACTTCATCTCACATGAGTCATCCAATAAGGTTTGTGGTAACCAACTCACGATAGAAAATGTTAACACCTCTAGTGCTTTTCTTGAACATCCTAAACCAGTTGACGATCATTTATCTCCCAAAAGTTTTAGTAGTGATGATTTGCATTTTCTAGATGAGTCTCTTCAAGACTTCATCTCATCTAACTCATCTGCTTTGGTTTGCTGTGAGACCTCTACAATCAAAGAAATTAATGTAATTCAACCTAAACTTATCCTTTACCCATCCTCACATCTGCTTCATCCCTCTAATCAACCTCGGTACAACCTTTAACTGCCTAACACCAATGCATCACAACAATCTAGTAATGATACTATTGTTCATACATATAACAATCGAAACAACTCACAATCGCCACAACCACCTCAACCTTCCTTACCTTTACCTAATCTACCTAGTGCTCCTCGCTATAAACTACACACCAAGGAGTATGATCTTGTTGAACAATTAAAGAATACTCCTACCAAAATTTCCCTTTGTGATTTCCTTCAAACCTCACCAAACTATAACAACATTCTTCAATTTTCTCTATAAAAACTCACAATTCCTCCTGGTACCACTCTAAATGATGTGGTAACTATCATACAAAGACACAATCTCAACATTACTTTTCACCAACATGAGCTCCCTCCTTTTGAGTTGTGTGAAGAACATGATGCCTTTATGATAATTTCTAGATTCAATTGCATAGGTATAAAAAAAACTCTCATAGATAATGGTTCTGCCCTTAATGTGTGTAGTGTGAGTCTCCTTGATAGATTAAAAGTTGATAGGTCACAAATAATACTTGGTCCTGTCTCTATTCTAGGATTTGATAATACAACAAAGCAACCACTTGGGATAATTACTTTACCTATTACGATTGGGGTGGCTACTTTGCAAACTCCTATCCATGTCATGCCTTATGATCTTTCATATAATCTTCTTTTAGGCTGACCATGGATTCACAAGATGAATGCAGTGCCTTGAACACTTCATGATCTCATGAAATATGTTTACAACAATCGTATTTATCAAATTGAAATAGATCCCGAGCCTAAAATTTGCTTGCACCTTGAAAAAGGGGTTACAAGTCCTTTGAAAACATTAATTCCAACCTCTAACATAGACCCTCTTGCAATTGAACATAGCGATATAGAGATAGTATCTAAATTATTTGGTGACGATTGGGGATCCTTAGAATTCACACCCTTGTTTATGCGCAAATATATCCTCACACAAAAGAAAGATGTGAAACAAGAAGAACCAACAATTATGTCCACTCAAAACTCTAAACAATCATCTAAAGCATCTATCTCCTACAATATGGATGACAATGCAACAAACACAATAAATTTTGATGAGATAGATTACCAATCCCTGCCTAGCTCATGTGAAATGAAACGACTTTATGGAAAAGGCTATAAATTTGTAAGACAATTAGGCTAGATATTGGAAAAGGGTGTGGAAAACATGAACAAGGTATTCATGTCCCTATTAAACCTAATACACAAGAAAAAAACTAGATTCAGATGTTCTTTTTCTAAAACAACCAATGCTACTCAACGACCATCTTTAAACATTAACGTTATAACATGTCACCCGCAACACAAAATCACAATCAAACATCCCGATTTGCTCAATATAACCTTACTGCCTTCATGGAAATATGTTGATAGTGATGAGGCTTTGAAACAAATGTTTAGCATTTATGATACCCCATCCTTGCTTACTTACATGAAACAAATTTCTCGTGCTTTGAACGTTACCGAGCAAGAAGCCAATGATATCACTAAAGAATTTTTTGAATCTAAAAGTCCTAAATCCAATGCAATTCCTTTAGGAGATAAAATTAATGTGCTCATGGATTTTCATGATAAAGACAAATTTATTAAGATTGGAAAGTTCCTTGATGATGAGGAACAAGAAGATACCACCACTTTACTTCATGATTTTCCTAAAAATTTTGCCTGGAAATATTTTGATATGCCAGGAATTTACCCAAAAATTGTGATGCATAACATTGTTCTTGTTGTAAATGCTAAACCCATCCATCAAAAGATCCATAAAATGCACCCTAATGTAGCCCTGTGTGTTAAAGAGGAACTCAAGAAACTTCTTGATGCAGGCTTTATTAAACCTATTGATTATTCTCCTTGGATCTCAAACATTGTTAGAGTTGCAAAACCCGATAATCATATTAGGATCTGCATAAATTTTTGAGACTTGACTAAAGCCTCTTTAAAATATGATTTTTAGCTTCCTAATATAGATATGATCATGGATTCAACTACTGGATATGCCTTGTTGTTATTCATGGATGGATTTTTCTGGTTATAATCAAATCCTTATTAATCCTCAAGATCAATACAAAACTATCTTTACAATGGTTTGGGGAACATTTTTTTGGGTTGTGATACCCTTCATTTTAAAAAACATCGACACAACTTATCAATGTACAATGACACTAATATTTCATGATTATATTCACAAAATTTTAGAAGATTATGTCAATTCAATATCCTCACTAAATCATTAACATGACAAGACAATGTGCATGTCCTTCATAAAATCTTTGAACGCATAAAACGCTACAACATGCGATTAAATCCAAAAAAGTATCTTTGGTGTAGATAGTGGTAAACTCCTAGGGTTTGTCATATCTCACAGAGGCATTGAGGTGGACACAAAGAAAATTGATGCAATCATTAACATGCCACCTCCTTGGAATATTTCTCAGTTGCGTACGTTGCAATGACAAATTCAAGCTATTTGTCATTTCATTGCATCTTTAGCCGATCACACATTACCTTTCACACATATCCTTAAAAAGGGCACCCTTTTGCTTGGGATGAGGATTGTAAATAGGCTTTTGAGAGTCTAAAGGAATATTTAGCCACTCCACCTATTTTACAACCTATTGTGCCGCATAGACCATTTATCTTGTACATCACTGCATCTACCCATGCTCTTGCAACATTGTTGGCTCAACACAACGATCATGGTAAAAAAAATTCTATTTATTACATTAGCCACACCTTAATTGACTATGAGGCATGATATTCACCAATTGAAAAACAATGTTTGGCTCTTGTATTCGCTACTAGTAAGTTGCGACATTATTTACTAAATGCTAAAGTACAAGTTGTCATAAAATTTGATCCTCTTAGATATCTTTTCAACAAGACTGATCTTTCAAGACAATTAGCTAAGTGGGTAATTTTGTTAATTGAGTTTGACCTTAAATTTGTTTCCCAAAAAGCAATCAAATGCCAAGCCTTAACCGATCACTTAGCTGATCATTCTCCTTCACCCTCTGATTTTCCTATTCCTGATTCCTTCCATGTTGTTCATGTCTTATCCACTGACATTAAACCATGGGAGCTACTTTTTGATGGATCTAAGTGTAGAATAGGTTCTGGTGCTAGCGTGATACTAATTCCACCCAATGGCAAACCTATTCCTTTATCTTATTGATTAAATTTCCTATGCACAAATAATACAACTAAGTATGAGGCATTGATTGCAGGTCTGCATGTTGCTTTATCTCTTCACTGTAAACATATTAAAATATTTGGTGATTCACAATTTTTCATAAAAAAAATCAATGGAATATATCAAACTAAAAATGATAAATTATTAAAATACAAGGATCTTATACTAAGACTGTTAGAAAAATTTGACTCATTCACCATTGATAACATCCCACATAGAGATAATTGACAAGTGGATGCAATGGCAAGTACAACTTCTCTCATTTCCCCATTTGATCCTTCCACCAATTTCACCTTTATTATCCATCCCATCACCAAACCTTCGATTGATACTCCGCTAGAAGAAATTTTGGCAATAACTCATGATAGTTCATGTTAATGGTACGATACAATAAACAAGTACTTGAAAGATGGTACCATTCTCGAACCTACCACAATGAATACTTGAAAGAACTTATGTAAACTTGCAACTAAATATGTCATCCTTACCAACACGTTGTATAGAAGATACTTCAATGGTATCCTATTATGCTATCCTAAAGATTATGAAATCCCTATAGTTCTTGAACAGGCTCATGCTAGTGCCTGTGGAGGTCATTTTGGAGGTCGCTCGCTGGTGCAAAAACTTATTCGTATCTGTTATCATTAGTGACATATGGAGAAGGATTGCTTCACCTATGTTAAACAATGTCACAAATTTCAAGAGCATAGCAATTTTATCAACGCTCCTGTTGCTGAGCTTCATGCCAATGTTCCCATTTGGCTATTTTCAATATGGGGGTCAGATCTTATTGGAAAAATTTCATTGCCTTCTTCCGCTGGACATACGTTTTTTATAACCACAACAAACTATTTCACAAAATGGGTGGAAGCTATTCCCCTTCGCTCTACAACCGCTGAAGCAATTTTTTGTTTCATCTTGGAACACATAATTGCTCACTTTGGGATGCCTTCCACGACTGTTTCAAACAATGGAATGCCATTTAAGAATAGTGAAGTTCAAAAATTTCTTGAAACATTTAATATTCAACATTGTTTCTCTACACCGTATTATCCGCAATCCAATTGACAAGCTGAGAATACTAATAAACTTCTCGAACAAATCCTTAAAAAAACTATTAGCAACAATCATAAAGACTGGCATACACAACTATCTTACGTGCTTTGGGCTTATAGAACTAATATTCAATCATCCACAGTAAATACCCCTTACAACCTTGTTTATGGTACTGATACGATTATGCCCTTGGAGTTAGAAATTCCTACTTTGTGAGTTGCTCCGTGATTTTTTTGATGTTGACACTTATAAAGCACAACGATTACATCAACTTGAGATGCTCAATGAATAGTGCATTAACACTCTTGAACATCTCCAAGCTCACATTAAACAATTACAACACAAACACAACATTCATGTTATCCCTCGATCATTTTCTAAGGGCAATTTTGTTTTTATTTAAATTCAATGAACTGCTAGTGCTGACAATGAAGACAAAGATAAGTTAAACCCTAATTGGTTGGGACCTTACGTAGTTGATAACAATTATGGGTCTGGTGCTTATCTCTTAACGCAACTTGGTGGAACGCCCCTTAGGGAACCTATTAATGCTGCGCATTTGCATCAATATTATCTCTAATCCCCTTTGAATAGTATGAGTAGTATAGCCATTTTTGTTTAAAGTTATTTGATGTCATAACTTTCACATTGCTCTGCTCTTGAAAACTAAATTTATTTTCTATCTTGAACACTAAGGTAATTATTTAAGTTCATTTTATAATTGCTTTAGGATTCATACTATTCATCCTCCTATTGTGTTAAATTAAATCATTAGTGGTGTGTTTAATTTAGCATATTCTTTTTCCATTATCAATGTTATATCTATGATAAAACTAAAAATGCTTTACGCTAGATCACATCATTTCTATTAAATCATGAAGCCATTAATTAAATACCTTTTACCATAAGTCATTTGTGTATAAACCTAAAAATGGTCTAGATAATCTAATTAATTAAATACGATTTATTTGATTAATTAACCTTAAATTCTTCTACTATTAAATAAATAGAAATATTTATTTATATAGTTCATCCTTTTAATTCTTCAATCTTTATTCTATTATTTTCGTCTTAATTAAATAAACAAATTTCACTTTGTTTTATTTAATTATCATAATCAAATTTACCTACTATAAAATAAATATAGATATTTATTTATATAGTTCACATTTATTTTCTTCTATTTTTTCTCTCTTAATTAAATAATTAAACTTCAATAGTTTTTATTTAATTATCATTATCCCTCTTTTATTAAGTAAACAATATCAAAACATTTTTTTATTTTAATAATTGTTATTTCTTCCTAAATTTGAAATAAATCCAAATATTCAAATTTATGCACATATTTCTACAGCTAATCATATTCACCTACCAAATTACATATTTGATATCTAATTAATTTATCTCAACCTTCTCGGGAAAATTTGGAGACAAAATTGCAGGCAATCCTCTTCAATCTTTCTCCAATGATTCTTCCTATCATCCGGGTTGAGTCTTTTTGTGGGGAGGAACCATCTCCATAATCAGCCCAGCTTCTTCATCCTTCACCATTCAATCCTCCAAATAAAATCTAGGCCTTTGCTGTGCTGCCCTTTGCAAATGTGTTGTCGTGAATCTATAAATACAACCTCATTCTACAGGAAATGGATCCAAAATTTGTGCAAACTTACTCATAGGAATATCAATTGAAAGCAACCAAGCATCTTAGCAATAGTATTATCATCTTAGCAATAGCAATCATAACATTTTAGAATCAATATCATGGTTGCATCATAGTTTATTGTAGCTTCTTTTATCAAGTTTCATGTCAATTTAGATTACAGTAACTTCATCAATATCATTTAGAAATCACCATATAAGATTAGATTATTGCATTTAGCAGCATCTCATTCTCTAGATTGGCATTTTTAACAATGATAATGCTTTACCAAATCTAATAGCCCATGTGACTTAATAAATCTTTAGAGACAGAGAGATCAGATTTTGAGACACTGACAGTCCATTTTAACAATTTTTCCTCGGTGCGTACTTGCGTACTTTCCGCTGTTTCTTTTAGCACAATTAAGATAGTTTTGGTGCATCCACTAGGATACTTTAGTGCACGTATCGCACTAATCCGACGATCCATCAAAAAACTCTAGTGCATACAAAGATTGTTCCAACACATTTGACTGAACTTCTAGCACTCCTAGGTATTCTCATAATCATTCTACAACGATATGACAAATTTTATAAAGGCATTAGACAAATTCTCTGCAAAGCAGCATATATCAATTATGGCACATATAACCCCCTGCTTTTAGCACATTTGTAAATTTTTTATGGATCTCGACACGACTTTGACTAGTATTTTCATTAGTCATTTGGATTAAAATGAACCAATTCTAGGGTAGTCATTTGGATTAAAATACACCAATCCTAGGGTAGTCATCATACATTGCTATCTCGGTTAAAATGAACATCATGAATTTTGTGAAGCAATATCTTCACATAGAATAGAAAATTGTCATTTGGGCTTTAAAAAAAACTGAACATAGCTTGTTGTGATTGTATGGTGATAAGCCTATGCTCTCCCCTTAACTAGGTGATCAAAATGCTAGACTCATCTTTTAATTTCATGCACTTTATGCTTTGTTAAATCTTATAGAAGGCCCACTGTAGTGGGAAAAAGTACTCACCCTACGAGAACGACCTAAGTGGGAACAACCAAAGCTAGGTTTTCCAACCCACTATAAAATAAAAGTGAATCTGGGGAAACCCAAATTTACCGGAAGTGTGCAAGATAACCATCCCCAAAATGTTTGTTCTAAATATTGGGAGGTATTATGAGGGAGTTTATCATTTTTCACTTCGAACAAATAACCTATCTACAAACCTTAGTGTAGAATCCAACTGTGTTAGTATCTAAACATTATAATACTCACGGTGCAAGGGAAGGGAAGAATCTACCCCCAAAAAACTCACCATATAATTACCAAGGACTGTTTGCTCAAGGGATTAAGAAATCTAACTTTGAGTATGCTCCTGGAAAAGACAAAAACACGGGTGCCCTCTAGGGGGTGACATGGCTGTGTGAGTCAACACAATTTTAAGATGTGGGCCGCTGAGTATTATGATGAACTTTTGACCTTAAGAGTGAATCTCTTGAAGTGTATTCTTTGTTAAAAACTAGTGGAAATCAAGAAGGATCATGTTTTGATTCTTGAACATACACTTGTTTAGATTCTAGGGCTTAAAACAACTGCTTTTACAAAGAGCTTGAAAAACAACCTATGAAATTTATGATTATGGATTGGAAATCCACAACATTTGTCAAGAAATCCCTTGCAAAAAGAGTCAAGAAACCAAAAAATCAACTTAGCTACAAAAAACTTTTGGAAAGAAGATGATTTTTATATCAAAGTAGGAAAGTCTTACTTAAACATAGAACTTTTATCCATAGGTTTCATGACTTTGCTAGAGGATATACTGATTATTTTTCCTTAGAGCCTTTATATTCACAAGCTTATTTCCAATGAATAACTCTTTCACAAAAGCATAATCATAGTCAACCCATTTGTCAGTCTATCATCCCACAACTAGCAATAGAATATTCCAACAGGAAAAATCAATTCTTACAATAGAGGAAACACTAGGAAATGTTAGGCTTGTCATCAAAATCAGAGATTTACTAGCAAAGATACCCTTTCAAAATACCCCAAATTCAGAAAATTACACCCAAAAATCTATCCTTCTATTGAAAAAATTAGACAACACTATGAAGTCCCAAAATAGTACAACTAAAGTTTGTTGTAGCGCATACACCCTATCTTTTAGTGCATATACTATTCAATTAGCACATCCACAATCTGTTTCAGTGCATCTAACTAATATTATAACATATTTGCGGTCTATCTCTAAAATTTACCAGTGTCAGAATTACCAGTATCTTAGCACAGTTGCAATCTATTTTAGCGCATCTACCCTATCTCACAGAGCATTCACCATATCTTTTAGTGCATCCAATGTCTATTTTAGTGCATCTACCCTCTGCAATAGTGCATCCACAAAAATAGAAAACAAAGAGCTATTTGAAACCCTTTTCCAACTTTAGACATCAGAACTCGAGTTCTTGTCAGAACATAAATAGTTTCACAGTCTAGATAGTGTCTTAAACCTGAAACAAATAGGATCTTATAAGTCAAAAATATTTCAAGTTAAACCTAGATCTTGAAACTTTAAAGTTTCCAAATATCAAACACCAAATCTTGATTATTACTTTAAGTTTCATTATCAGGATTTTGTCATCCTACAATCATGAAACGAAACACAATAATCAAATTTTTAACTTGGTATCATCAATAGGATATATCATTCTATTTGACTTTGTTAAAATCCATTGAAACTCATCCAAACACAAAAGATCAAATTTTAGTAAGAAGAACAAACACTTGCATGCCAATTTTGACAAGGTTACAAAGAAATAAACTCAGGGAAAAGGAAATTGAAACATCAAATATCATGGCTGAAGAAAATCCCTTTCACAAATTCCACCAAAATGACACAAATGAAATAACCCAAGAAGATATCCAAAATGCAAAACAAGATCAAATTTTCACAAATTAATGGAAATGGTTTTGGAACAAGACATGAAAAAATACCTCTTGATGCTAGCTAAACTAGGTGCAAAACTTCCAAAATACTTTGACATCAATCGACTGAAAGGAACACCTAAAACAACTGAAACTGAACCACAAAACACACAAAACATAGATCAAGTGGTTGCCCTAACCCATCAAATGCAAAAATTGCAACAAAAAATCCAAGATATGCAAAAAGGAACCACAAAGAGGTACTCATTATAGGACATTTTTCCTTATCCTTTTGATCCAAGTGTGGACATGATACCATTTCCTAGACATTGTGAATTCCCCAAATACGACAAATACAATGATAAAACAAACCCATTTGATCATGTGAGGGAATTTAGAACCATGAGTATAGAATTTTCACAAGAAGACACTTATCTAATGAGGTTATTTCCAAGGATTTTAGGAGGTCAGTGTATGGAATGGTTTTCTAAACTACAACCAGGAATTCAATCTTTTGAAGAACTAGTCAACAGGTTTATCTCATAATTTTTCTTCAATATTCAACATGGGGTAACAATAAAAGACCTTTACAACATGAAACAAAAGAAAGGTGAAACATTCCTCTCATTTCTACAATGATGCTGAAGGTTTTTTTCTAGATATCCTCATACTATACCTGAAGAAGAAAAGATGAAACTATTCATTGACAACATAACTGATGACATGAACTATAGGCTTGAACTACAATGTCCACCTACATTTGAGAAAGTGATTGAAAATGGGCTCAAGATCAAAGAAGCCTTAGTCAAAAGAGGAGTGATAAAACATTACAATGAAGGATCAAACAATACAAATTCCTCAAATCACTATGGAAACAATGATACACCTAAGTTTTGGAAAAAGAATAGAAATACTGGAAAAAATGATGCTATGAATGACACAAAATTCAAAACCAGTATTTAATTTGACAACCACTACTGCAAAGACCAATAAAAAAATGACCAAAACATCAATTCAAATGACAGTCAAAACAACAATCAAAACAATGGAGAATCTAAGCCACAATCATATGCAAGACCATCAAATCGATGAAGATTCACACCATTGGGACAAACACTAGAATCAACAATGAGAGAGCTTATTGAAAATGAAATTATCACCTTACCTGAAGCAAGGAATTGGAAACCAAAAGTAAAACCATCTTGGTGGAATGATGCTGATTATTGAAACTTTCATAAAAAAAAGGACATAAGACAAATGCTTGTATGTAGTTGAAACATCTAGTACAATATTTGATTGACAACAAGAAAGTATTCATGGAAGGACCTCAAAAAAAAATGATCATGGTGTATTTAAAAATCCTTTACCAAATTATGAAAAAGGAGAATCTTCTTCTGCAAATAGTAAAGGTAAAAATATAAACTACATTTATGAAATCACTATTCATTGTATCTCTATAGTTGAGAATAAGAAGGATCATGACAATTAAATTGATAAAAAAAATGACATCATACCCATAGATTTGATCCTAAACATTGATACATCCAACAATTGGATCAATGTCATAAAAATTAGGGAAAATCAAGAATATCAACCAGTTAAAGTGACAACAAGGGGGAAATCCAAGGTAATATTGAAAGGAGTTTCATCTAAAACCATTGCTACCCCTTAAAATCAATACAAAATTGTCAATCAAGTGTAGAAAATACCAAAGAAAATATCAATTTTGGAACTCCTTAAAATATCACCATCTCATAAGGAGGTCTTGGAACAAGCTCTTGTAGCTACAACAGTACCCAATAATATGGATGTTTGTCAATTCTAGGCTATGGTGGGACACTTAGCCACAATTCACTGCTTATCATTTTTTGAACAAGATGATGTGTCACTTACTCATCCACACAATGCCACCCTTCATATTGAAGTCTTAATCCAAAAACACTGAGTAAAACATGTCTTAATAGAAGGTGGAGCTGGTTTAAACATTTGCACTTTGAAATTGATCCATGCACTAGGTTATTCTGATAATGCTATTGATTCTAGAAGGAAGATCACAATAAAATCCTATGATGAAGAAGAGATATCCTCCAAGGGGTCGATTGTATTGCCTATTCAAGTGGCACCAATTGTGAAGAATATTGTTTTCCAAGTATTAGACAAAGAGCTCACTTATAACATACTCTTGGGACATGCATGGATTTGTGAAATGCAAGCAATACCTTCAACTTATCATTAGTGTTTAAAATTTTTGGTCAATGGACAAGAAGTCACTATTTTAGCTGATTACAATAGTCCTCAAACTTGTAACATGCTTAAAACAACTCAAGACTCTTTGGTGCCCCATAACAGAGAAGCAAACACTTCTAGTTCATTTGATGGTTAAAAGCAACTAAATTTTATATCTAAATGGGTTGAGAAAAAGGACCAGTGAAAAGAAACAAGTGTTGCTGACTCCACTCCATCAAATAATGAAGCTCAACTAGATTCTCTATCACAATAATTCAAAGA